>JADDOH010007211.1:0-10136 GCA_016648135.1 Agrypnia vestita | reverse complement strand
AGAATGGATAGGAGTGGATAGGTTATGGGTGGTATCTGGATGTTAATTATATTTTTATTATCCACATCTCGGAGATTTTATGCACATCTTGGAGATTTTAGAAATAAATAATAATAAAATTAATAATAAAAATATAATTAACATCCAGATACCACCCATAACCTCTCCACTCTTACTCAATCTAACCCTGCCCCCGACCCCTACCACCATTACACCCACCCAATCCCTATAAATACTGTCTCGAATTATTTTTAATTTAGTTGTAAACGTGTTGTTATTGACAATGGGAGAAATCCCTTGCATGAAAACGTTCTAACAATCTATATATTAATTACTCCAACCAATGTCGTTTCTGCATTTGGATAATTTCTGTTGCCAGTTTAAAAAAAAACATTTTAGAGTACATTAAAAAGATTAAAAAATATAGGAATACGAACAAACTGATATCAAAAAACATCCAAATCCAAATTATCTAAAATTAAAATATCGGAATTTATAGATTTTTTAAAATATTTTCGTGGAATCCGTGTATTTAAAACAGCCAACGTAATTGCAGTCAACGAATTTTTGTGCTGGTCATACCACAGAATGACGCTTTATGACATTGACAGTAAGTATACGTTTACGCTTTTCTTTTTATTGTTTTTGCATTAATCTTGCTTCAATAAACGTTCAAAACATTTATTTATTAAACATTTATTACGCTTTATATTTTATTTAAACTGCAAAGTGAACTTAACCTTAGATTAACGTCATAACGTCTCTCATATAACCTCAAAAGACTCACAGCGCGTTGCGCGAATGTCATTTTACGTGTCATTTTCTCCGTATTATACATAAATATTATTATTTTTCAGAATTCCGATGGAATACTCAACATCACAAAGCGGCAATTTGATAATGCGATTCGAGTTCACAATATGAAAGAAGAAATGCCAGACGTAGACTGTCAAACATAACAGAAGAGGAATGTGAAAGAAGGAATGCTGACCAGCGGGAACGTAAAAATGCTAGGCAAAGAGTGTATGCTGAAGGAAGAAATGCGAAATCTTATTTTAAATGTGCAGTACAACTGTGCTCATGCATTTGCATCTTTCGGAGTGCAAATAAGTGACATACCAGGTGTAGGCCCGTATTGTTTAAAAATTTCAGGTGAAGTATATCATAGAACGTCTAGAAGTTTGCAGAGTGAGGGAGAGGTGCCGGCATATGCGCAACTATATGTTTACGATGCGGATGAAGCAGTCAGGGTACGTATGAGCCATCCGTCTAACCTTAGATGTCAACAAAATATAATGGAAACTATTGATAATGTCATCCTTCGTGTAAGTCCATATGCTCTCCAATACAAAAGGTTGAAAGAAGCGGTTGAGGAAGAAGAATCTATAGTTGCAGAGCACGGGGGCCAGATGCGGAATATTCAACTACTCTTTACGCGTTCTTAGTTAGATGACCAAAGAAGGTATAATGCTCCATCTAATAATAATGAAGTCGCCATTGTGTATGTAGCAGATTACGAAGGTAGGTTACCGCCAAACGTAGATTTTGCTGTTCACCCTAAGAATGTAGGAGGTCTCCAGCGTATTAATATGTTATCAAAACATTTAGATCCGATGGTTTTTCCATTGTTATTTCCATCAGGTGAATTTGGTTGGACTCTACAGCCTTAAATAATACAACATTAACTGCATGGTTTAAACTTAACCAACAAGATAATGAGGCATGTAATATTAAGTATCAGGATTTAACTAATTTCTATGTTTTTTCTAGCAATAAGCAGTGGAAGAAGAGGCAATGTGGCGGGGACAAGATTATTGGTCACATGTCCCCCGTTTCTCCTAGAAATATAGAAGTATACCATTTAAGACTTATTCTTTTACAAGTGACTGGGGCTACGTCCTTTGAATCTTTGCAGACTATTAATGGTTGTCTTACTTCCTACATTTCGTGATGCAGTACGAGAATTAGGACTCATCGATGATATTGGAGAATGGCAGCGTTGCATGGCTGAAGCTTCAACGTATATGATGCCCAAAGCTCTTCGTGACCTATTTGTCTTATTAATGATTCATTGCCTCCCACCAGATCCGTTGCAGCTGTGGAACGATTTCAAAGATTTGATGTCAGAAGACTTTAGTCGTCAAGGTGCTACTGCAGAAATTGCACAAAATTGTTCCCTTTTGTATATTCAAAAGGCATTAATAAATGAAAATTCTTCATGCACATCACAGGGTTTGCCGGGACCAAATTACAGTAATACTTATAATGAAGTGGTTGATATTAATTTAGCATTAGAAAGTTCTTTAGGGTTAGAGATGGCTGGAAAACTCAATCGAGAACATTGTGCTTTCGACAGTATATTAAGTAAAAAATTTCAGATGTACCGAAACAAAAAAATATTTCTTTATTGACGGTCCTGGTGGCACAGGTAAAACGTTCCTTTATAAGACTATTATACATACTTTAAGAGGAAGATCTAAGAAAGTTTTATCTGTTGCTTGGACAGGAATATCAGCAATTTTATTACCAGGTGGACGTACATGTCACATGGCTTTTAATTTACTTCTTGATTTATAGAATAACACAACATGCAGAGTGACATCCAAGAACCGTGCAATTATAAGTGCAGCTGATGTTATCATCTGGGATGAAGCACCGATGCGCCAGTTATAGCTTTAGATATAATTGAACGTACTCTGCGCGATATAATGGGTAATAATGATATTTTTGGCAATAAAGTAATCATTTTGGGCGGCGACTAGACAAATTCTACCAGTTTCTCGAAGGGCTTCTCGCGGTCAGTTAGTAGCGACATCTATAAAAACAGCCAACATTGGAAAAATTTTACTATTTTCAATTTGAAAACTAATGTCCCCGCTTTAGAAGGTGAAAATTCATTTACACAGTGGCTTTTAGATTTAGGCGATGGAAAGCTGCCTCCTGTGGAAGGAAAGTATGCGTCATCAGTGCTTATTCCAAATGAAAGTGTAAGTCAAAATGTTGTTCAAAGCATATATAATGAAGTACATTCTATAGCGGATGTTCCCCTAATGAGTAAACGAGCGATACTGTGTCCAAAGAATGAACATGCTCGATTGATTAACGAAGATGTACTCGGGCGTTTAGAAGGTCCAATCTTTTCATTTTATTATGTGGATAGTATTAAAGATGATGGTCGTGAAATGGACTACATAAAATACATTCATTTATCAATAATCATTAAACTAAAATGGTATGTAATTTATTAATAAATAAGACGCTGTAATTTTAGTGATAAAAATAAATACAAAGAAGAATTCGATAGCTGTTTCATTTTTTGTATGTCACTGACAGCTACCATAGACAGTAAAACCTGATTTTTTCACTGAAATTTTGTCTGTCACTGACAGCTACCATAGACACTAAAACCTGATTTTCTTCTCCTCAATGTTGATGAATTCATTATTTTTAAACCAGCCAAACTTAAAAACTCAGAGTTGACAGCATCACAATATTATACAGTAACTGTCAAGAAACAAAAAAAGAAATATTGCTTACTTCAAAATACGGCCAATTATCAAATTCTATTAACTTTGTAACAGTAAGGAAATCAATTGTGTTTGTTGCAGAGCAAACACAATTGGCCGCGGGACGACCGTCATTGGCCGCGAAGCGGCCACAATAGCAAAAATGGAAATTTTCCAGATACAATTGGCCGCGAAGCGGCTGACGTAGACATAGGTAAACAATTGTGTTTGCTGCACAGCAAACACAATTGGCCGCGCAGCGGCCATGGCTGGCCGCGGAGCGGCCGTCATTGGCCGCGAAGCGGCCACAATAGCCGCCCGCAGGGCCTAGCAGTAAGCAATCGGCGAAGCCGATTGCTTTCCTACTAGTTCAAAATAAATAAAGTGGAATAAAACAGTGTTGTTTACCCTCATTTTTTAAAATATTAAAAAACTTTGTTAAGAATTTGTTGGAAGAGTTGACCATTCTTTCTCTTGAAGCTTGCAACAATGTATTCAATGTAATCATGAGATTACATTAACTACATCAAGCTGTGTTAAGCTGCACAGCTTGATAGCGTCAAAGAACAACAGTAGACAATGTTCAAATAATCTAATCTGGTCGGAAGCCAAAGCATGCAACATAAATTGTGTAATCCAATAAACTCGTGCAGCATAAATTTGGAACTAGTTTAGTGCAGCCCAACGGCACCAAGGTTACAGCTGACCTGCAAGTTACTCTGAATTAGTAACTTGCAAACTGTGAGCCAGACCAGAAGTTGCTGGGACCATAGGGTCGAACAAAAAGGTTAACTAACTTTACTCTACTAACTAACTTGATGGTATAACGTCACACTCGTCTGCTCTGGTATTCCATTTTTGATTCCTCCACTTTCATAAACATGCATGCACTTCGGTTGTTGAAAATTTCAGCATAGTTTTCCATTATCAGCTTCATCTGACTATCGGCCGTATTATGAACTGAGCAATATTGCTATTTCTATGTCTTGACACTTATGTTTTACATTGTACTGCCGTTAATTTAGACGTTCTAAGTTTGACGTTTGACGTTTTAAGTTAATAATATCCTTCAATATGAAAGCTCTAAAACGTAAACAAACGTTGAGTTATTCACTTTTATGAATAATGAGCTTTCTTATTGATTGAATCCATTAATTTCAAACTTAAGACGTCAAAACTATACAGTAACTGTTAAGATATAGAAATAGCAATATTGCTTAATTCAGAAAACGGGTTTGTCTGGTGTTTTGCGAATGCCTTTGTATATTTATTTTTTATGTAGGTAATATAAGAATTTATATTTCCGAATTAAAACCGAATAATACTTTTTATTTTTCCATTCACAAAGGCAGCATGATTTTAAAATTTCGTGGGCAAAAGGACCAACGGAATGAGTCAAAATATGCAGGTTTCCATGAGAGCCAAAACAAAATTTAGGAATTTCGTTTCTTTTGGAAATATGTATTAAAGCCTTTATTATTTTTATCTAATTTCTACACGGAACCAAGTTGATTAATGTCGTTGTTTCTCGCCAAAATTTTCAAATAATTAATCATTTCATTTGTCATTTTTCAATAAATTAAAAAAGAATCGCATTTTATTTTATTTTCTGACTCATGTAATTTTTCCTCGCTAGATGTGTATTTAAAGAACAACTCTGCATACTTAACTAAAAACTCGATTTAATTGACTTATTTCGTTTTGTTTGTGTCTTTTGGGATATTATGACGTGTTTTACGACCTTTCTGGTCGAAGTTTCGGATCCCGTTGCAGGGTCCATCGTCAGGTGTGTGATGTGTGACACACGAAACAACTAAATGTGCTAACATATTTAATAAATATAGATATGTTCCTCAGAATTTTATTCTCGGAACATACATACTTTAGATCAGATCAGCTTCAATATCCTTGATTATTCTTCATACCTGAAGGTACTCAGATGGCTGAGCTGAGACCAATCCTGGATCCATATTAGTATTTATATATTTCAGCGGTTGGTATTTCGTGTCGAGTATTGGGTGCCACTGTACACTATCGCCTTTCAATTAGGTTTTAGACCTGTTTTCTGCAGATTCCCAAGATTACTCCTAATGCTGGCCTTTTGAAAGATTGCTTTTATAGTCTTTGAGCCATACTTAATCCTTATTTGGAGCTAGTACATAACAAATAAAATCTAAGAAATATATTAAGGTTTTCCACGCTTTAAAAATAAAATGTCCGCAGCATCGGGCTTCTTGTGTCTCCACGCAGATTCATAATAATGTTTTTCTAAAATAAATGTCAGAGCTTTAGAGAGTATCTTTTAATTAAAATTAAAAGCATACGACATAAATATTGCTAGCAGACAAAACAACGTAAATATTAATGATAATTCACAATTAGGATGGCGGCCACCAGTAAGCTGAACAAATGCAAAGGACCATGTCGGAGGTATTAAAAACGAGAGTTTATTTGTGAAAAAGAAAAGAAGAAAGAATAAACTAATTAAAAAAATTATCATTACGCCATATTTCCCCTGGGTAAGGTTGAAAGGGATCACAGACTAAATATACTTTTCAGACAACGTTGTTAATCTTGTGAATATCAAATTGATTTTTATTATTAATATTTAAAGCATTGACTTTGTGCTTTGTGGTCAGAAATTTTAACAAAGTGTTATTTATGTAAGTAAATTACTTAGAACCACTTTTTAGTTGTTATATACTTATATAAATAAAATTTTGTTAAATTGATTTTTATTTTACGTATCGTTACGTATATTTGTAGATCATCATGTAGGCCTTAGCCATAGGACATGCGGGGCGGTGCACCGGTAATGAGAGCGACACAGCTGTGTGTGTATCTGAAAACCTTTTTTATTTTCGCCAGCGAGAGATAAAAAAAGTAACCCATAAAAACCAAGTTTTTATTATACTCCCTTTCTCATTTACTAGTGAAGACTGGTTTGGCGCTTAACCTACGCGTTGGGCTTCGGTCGGGCGACGCTACGAAAGGGAGTAATAAAAAATTTCCAAAAATCCAAAATCATACTATAATCAGGTTCCGTATCTACCAGACGCGTTGAAATATTTTCATACAACTTAGTAAGTTATATAAAAAAACCATTAAAAATTTGAAAAATCCAAAAAATTTATTATATTATTTATTAAATTTGATAGATCTTCTTGATCCTCGCCACGAGTCTGCTTGCCAAGTTTCAGCTCGATTGAATAACGGGAAAAGGGTTAACAATCGATCCAAAGTTTTTTCGTCAAGCAAGCAGACGCCACGAGTTAATATAAAGGGAGTAATTAGTACTACCTCTAGTAGTAATACCTATGTAGCATCTTTGCAACAAAATGTAATGAAAGATCTGGAGACTGCTTGTTCTTGTCTCCAGACGTAGATTTTAAATACGTAATAATATATAGACATAGAGTAATAAAATAACTATACAAAAACGATAGAACGCTATTTTGTACGTTTCTGCTCACTTCTTGCATATAACGCCTTTTCGAACGAGCTGGTTAATTATCAAAGCTTCTAACAAAATCGCAATTCAATACCTGGCCTACCTGATACGAAAATAAAGCCCGAAAATGAGGAAATGAATTTATTATCTTTCCGTATATTATAAATTAATTTATTCAAAACAAGCCAACTGTTAAATTTTCAAGAACCAGAATCTTAAAAATGTATAAGATCTGGCTAAAATTCTGTTGGACTTATATTTTATACAGTTGCTTCCACGGCAAAGTCATCAAATAATATTTGCAATTTTCAGAAAGATAATAAATCATTTAAAATCTTTTCATTTTCATTTTCATCATCGAAAAACATCATTTTGTCTTTATTAATTTTTGTAATAATTTGTGAGATAGTTGTACAAAAATATTTTGAAAAGTTTTCTTGCCAACGATTTATTCTAAATTTATCGATATCCCAACTAAAGGGGCTCTTTTCGGACAAACATTACCAAAACTGTCATTAGTTTAATTTATTTTATAATAATTCATATTTTTGATTATTTTATTGACGACTAGTTTCTAAAGAACTGTATCATTATCAGGGCTTAATATAATATTTTTCGGAACCACAGAGCGCCATATATTTCTTGATATCGTCATTGTGGTCCAATCTGTTTGGCAGTCTTCCAGGTATATCTAGATGTTAGCTGCCCACCTACACCTCGGTTTTTTCTGTGCATTATCTGAGGTCTTTGTGCGTGATATGTGTACAATCAACTGAAGTTTCCATGTTTTTACCTTTTTCGGTAGAGGATATCGTTCCAGAAGTTCCAAGTTTTATAACTTCATTCTTTCTCTGGCCATTGATCTTGTGCAATATTTAATTTTCCAAGTCAATCTGCTTTCTGTGCTGAAAAGTGAAATCCAAATAGAACTGCAGGGAGATAATTTACGCCGATGTAACCTGATTTTGCTGGATTTTTGGATCACACGTAAACCGTCAAAACAATAAACTCCTCCACCGTACGCGCACTAGGCCTTTCATAAGTGACACCATTTTCTATATGTTTCGATGACTTTTTTCACACTTCTAGTAGTGACGAAGGTGTCCTAGATGATTCTATTGTGGTCCATAGTGTCGTTGTCTTCGAGAAATTTCAACAGGTTTTGATAGACTTAGACTAAGAGTATACCAATAGAATTAAAATTACAGTCTAATGGATTTTTACTTATGTTTTGTTCCCCGTGAATTATATATATTTATTTATTTTATAGTATCTTAATTATTGCTCCCTTTCCCTTTTAAATTTGTTTCGATTTTATCTTTAATATTTACTTTTTTGGTTTATTTTATCTTCTTATCTAATTTATCTGGTATATTGGTTTAATTATCTTTATTTTAAAAGTCCCTAATTATTACTGTTTGCCTGTGTACTAATCGTCGTTTACATATATTTTTCATTTCTTTTTTAATTTATTTTATATTGTTTTTCATTTTTCATTTTTTATTGTTCATTTATTTTAAATATGTTCTTTTTTTATTATTATTTTTAATTATTTACTGTAAAACGTGTTTTATATTAGTTACATAAAAATCCTTTTCATTTTCTTGTGCTGTAAAAGCCCACTAGGGCGATTATTATTAACAAATAAAAAAATAAAATAAAAAAGGCTTAATTCCTCTGGATCGAAGTATCTCGTTACAAAATACTAAGTACAATCAAATATTTTAGTTGCGACGCTTTACGTAGAAGGTGTTGGTATGTCGAATATGTGCTCGCACCGAGACATAAAATGTCTCGGGAAAATATCAAAGTTGTCGCTAACTTAATGAACTCATCCAGCACCCTAAGGAAACTAAGTTAGCAGGTCGTAAGTATACATTTCACGTGTTATTAAACATGTTATCAAACAGTGGTAATTCAATAATAACCTTAGATTCCGGGCCTCCGTGAATATTTATACACGTCTAGTAAATTAATTACTTCCCTAAAACACCTCGGAAGCAAATGTAGCTCCCGCCCGTGTAACTTAAACCGCGATGTATAGAAGCGAGCAAGGCCGGATAATACCTCATTCACAGCCGCACCATCATCAAATTATACCAACGTTAACTAAACAAAATAATACAATTTTTGGAGGTGAGTGAGTCCTCCGGCTTAGGATGAATTAACTCAGGGCCCACCACTCCGTTTGTAGAGTCGGATATCTCTGCTGTTGCTGATGAGATGAAAAGTCGCGGTGTTTGAATAGAATTTATTGATTGCAAGTACACTTTACAGAAATACAATGGTGTACAAAGAATACAATTAATGACGCGAAGTATAAAGATGCGAACGGCGAGAGCTTCCGCTATACGAGCGTGTCACCGGGAAGTGAGATGTATAACGAAGAGGGCTTCCGCCATATCCGAAACGCCCCAAAGGAGTAAGATACCTTGCTCTGCGGGCGAGGGTTTGTATACCTGTTTCTAACAAAAAAAACCGTAGTTGTTTTGACTTCATTTAATATAAATTAAAATAATATTTCTGTGGTATCCTAGTGTAATGTTAGTAATTCAGATGAATTTCATTCACACAGATAAAATATATTGCTTTAAAAAACTGCAAAAAGTCTATAAAGATGTCTCATTAGCTACATCTGTGGTTATTCAAGGGAAATTAAAAGTTTCGGTGCTGGCTGCATGGAAGATCGTTAGTACTCACATGTGAAACGTGGCGCATAATTTATATATATATATATATATTATATATATAATGTATATATATATAGATATATATATATATATAGGTTATAATGAAGGTTTTCACGGGTGTTAGAAATGTTACGATACGAACGGACGTGTTCGCACTGCCCCTCGTGACGGAAATGCCCCCTGTTGTGATTCAGGCGAAACGTCGGTTGACGAATGGTCCTTCTGAGGACCAGATTTTGACGCGGGTTACCCCCAAAGAAATCAATACTAACACATATATATATATATATACGACTTCCAAAAATTGACCAAAAGTAGACATGGTATTCTATCATGGGTGGAAATGGCGAACGTTACATTGTGTAAATTGATCACTTAAGACAACCGTACAATAGGTCGTAAGCCCTATGTACACCCAAAAAACTTCTATAGCTACTTTCCCATAAATATACTGTTTAAATATACTGTTTCGTCTCTGTGAGACATCTA
>JADDOH010007210.1:0-63675 GCA_016648135.1 Agrypnia vestita | reverse complement strand
ACACAATTTATAGATTAAATATAAGTATATATAAAAGTTTGAAGTCGCAAACATCAAAGCAATGTGGTATAGTGTATATTTTTCCAGCTCGTCAAATGTCAGTGACATATTGCATTGCTTGCAAAAGGGAAATTTTGAATTTACTAAAAAGCAATGTAAATAACTATTAATTATTTGGTTTGATCCGTTTGTACCACTCAGTAAATTCATGTTTTAAGTTTGAATTAACTTTTTGCATGTTGCATGAACGCATAATATCATGAAGCAGCAAAATCAACTTTATAATGTACACATATTTTAAATGCATTTCATCGTGTGCTCAACATCATCATGTTGACAATAAAATGCATGCAATATAATATGTAGGTTAAAAGGATATGGATACTCTTAAATATGATACATATGAATTACCACCTCGTCATAATATTTCTTTTAACTAAATAAAAAAATTACTTTTATTGCCAACTTAAGAATTGAACTCGTGCATTGCTATTTTGATGAAATAAAATAGTGAATTAATACGGATAAGAAGTAAAAAAATTGCTTATTTATGAAAATTAGGAATCGGTGTTTCAAATAAAATATGATTTAATTAATTTTCAAGATCAATAAGTGATCAATACACAAACATATATCTGTGCACTAAATCAAAAATATTTTTTGTAAGACATTTTTTCTCTGTAGAATTTTGATGTGACACAAATTATGTACGCACAGACCACCAAAATATAGACATGAACTAGCCCAAATTTCTTGCTACGAAACCTGATGCCATGACAATAATAACACGAAATGAGACGAACAATTAAAAAAAAAAAAGTTTTTAATTAAGAATCTCGTTTCGGAACGAAATAAAAAAAAAGTTACTATAAAAATGACGTTCTTTTTTCTAGAGGATTTATTTGTGCAATTATAAATACTAAAACTACGGTACAAATGTGTCCTAAATACATATGAAGAGAAACATTCTTAAACTGTAACCTAACCCTCTTTCCTAAATAACGGGTTAAGTTCATCTCTATTAGTTTTTATACTCTTTTTTAGGAATTTAAAGTTCATTATTATTTACCCAATTAACTTGAACATCTATTACAGTCTGTTAATTAATATGGAACATTGAGCCATCAAAAGATATCATAATTGTATTGTTTTTTCAGTATTATTATAATTATGGGGTGTAAAAGCAAGCTAATATACAAAAAAAAATTGATTTAGTCATCAAGGATTACTAATTTATTGATGCATAAAATGCAAAATTCAGTACATTTTAAATAAGTAATCCTCGGTGACTGCATTCAAAACATTTCTTTGATTATTTGAATATTGGTGAATTTGCTTTTACACCCACAATTGCAATGTAAATATTTTTATTTTTTTATTTAAATACGAATTAACCGAATTGTAATCGAAATGCATTAAATTATTATTTTGTCTATTGTAGATAAACTATAAATTTAACATTGTTAACACTTCCATAAATCACACTTTAGTTACCCGGGTTTCAAAACACTGAAATATTGGTTATTAAATATACAAAGTTGTATTACAATTACTGTTCCTGTAGAACCAGTTATTTTCTATATTATTAAATCATTTAGAAATTCTAATTCCAGAGAGAAAGATTTGTATATTCTTGCAAATAAGTCAAGAAAACGTGTTCTAAATTACTTTAACCAGAAACATGCTTAAATTGTTTTAATGGGCTATTATCTCGTAAATACCCAAAATGGAAAACGGCCGATTAAGCTCCTGTGACGCGTAAGGGAATATTTAAGGCTGTATTTTTTATGAAAGCCTGACATTAAGGCTTTTATTTTAGAGTCGTGCAGTTAACAGGCGGGTGCCCTGTAAATAGCAGCCACTGTGTCTTTTATATGCATGTGTCTGAAAACGTTTAATGTAAGTTTTATGGGGTTAAATCTAGTGGACGCGATATAAGTCATCTGCAGAAACTGAAAAATTTCTGTAGTGTGCTGAACACAGCATTAAAATTTAAGCAGGGTTTTTTTAAATATGTTTTTGTAGACAGGAATATTTTATGTATATGTTTATATTTTCCTTTCAGATAAGCTGCGTACAAGTAATGACCTGATTAGGTAATAGAAGCTATTTCTTTTCTGTAATGAAATTTCGATCAAGTCATGCGTTCTTCCCCACGATTGATCTTAAAAATATATAGGTTCGTTATAGAACAAAATGCTCTGAAGTGACATTGAATTAATAATTTACATTCATAATTTAATGAATGAAAATTATTATTTCGATCAGCAGTGAAAATTGACACATAGGCTGTCGTTTATTTTAACACCTACATTATAAATAAACATAATATACCAAAATAAAAGATAAATATAATAAGTAGAATACCAGATAAGTAGAATAAATAATTAAAAACAACTTTGGATAATATATTTTTGAACGAAATATTACTATTCTCTAAAAAATATACCATATTAGTAAGCAGGTATATATATGTATTGAGTAATTTAAAATTTAAAGCATGACTTAGGTAAACATATAATATTAAAAAATCGAAATACGATAATATTAGGTCCTTACATATGAAATTGGCGTTTTGCCGTACTGGCAAATTTGATCTCAAATATCTTCTCTTTGGTTAGGAATTCCAAATCCAAATTTATACAGCTATTTACTCATGTATTTGTGTTTTGAAAATTATAATTCATTTGTTTTTTTCTTTGCGTCACTCAGTTTACAAAATGAAAAACTTGAAATATCGCGTTATTTACGAGTACGAGTTCCACCGTGGCACCAGTGCTGCAGAAACGGCTCGAAGGATTAATGATGTGTATGGCGACGGTGCCGCAAAAGAAAACAGTGCGTTTTTGGTTCCAACGTTTTCGTTCTGGAAATTTTGCAGAACAAGCCCCGTGGACGGCCGGAGACCAAAGTTGATAATGAAGAATTGAAGGCGCTATTGTGGAAGCGGATCCATCGCAAACCACATCCGAGTTAGCTGCAGGCTGCGGTGTTAATGATAAAACTATTTTAATCCACTTGAAGCAAATTGGTAAGGTGAAAAAGCTTGAAAGGTGGGTACCTCACGAATTGAGTGAAGCAAATCAACAAACGCGCGTTGACTATTGCGTTGCATTACTCAACCGGCACAATAATGAAGGGATTTTAAATCGAATCATTACCTGTGATGAAAAGTGGATCCTGTACGATAATCGGAAGCGCTCATCGCAATGGCTGAACCCTGCCGAACCAGCCAAACCATGCCCCCAAGCGAAAATTGACTCCAAAAAAGTTACTTGTGAGCGTTTGGTGGACTAGTGCTGGTGTCGTTCACTACAGCTTTTTTAAATCTGGCCAGACGATTACGGCAGATGTCTATTGTCAGCAACTGCAAACCATGATGGAAAAGATAGCTGCTAAACAACCGAGGCTGGTTAATCGCTCTAGGCCACTGCTGCTTTCATGATAACGCTAGACCACACACTGCACAACAGACGGCTACCAAATTAGAGGAGCTTCAATTGGAATGTCTAAGACATCCACCGTACTCTCCGGACCTTGCCCCAACAGATTACCATTTTTTTCGAAATTTGGATAACTTCTTGCAAAGGAAAAAATTCAACTCCGATAGGGCAAACCGCCTTCAAAGATTTTATTGATTACCGTCCGAATGGTTTTTTTAGTAAAGGAATCCATGATTTACCTATGAGATGGCAAAAGTGCATAGATAGCAATGGTACATACTTTGATTAAATAAATATATTATAATAAAAAAAATCGGCTTTATGTTCCTCCCATACTAAACGCCAATTTCATATGTAAGGACCTAATATAACCCCGTATTATTCCAATCAAAATTATTATCATATTTTAATACATCGTAATATTATGTTAGATAAATATATACTTTTTTTTAACAAAATATATTTTAAAGTAATAAGTATTTTTGTCCTTAAACATTAAATTTCTAGTATTAATGTTTTATTGGTATGAATTTGCGTGTTTATTAAAATAAATTATTATAATAATATAACTACTTTTAATGTTGCTACCGTCAGAAAGTTGAAAAGTTAGTGAAAATCTACCAAAATATTAATATATTATAATCACCACAGAAAAAATATAGTCAGCAATAGACAATAGAAAATTGTAGGAAAAAAATGCGTAATGATCTCAACTTTTTAATTATTATATTAATATTATCATCAAAATTTCAAAACTAATTAAAGAGATTGAGTGCCTTCCTCCTGACACAATTAAAATAATAAAAGTTAAGATAATTAAAATATTGAAGTGCATAAATTAAAGAAATACGATGAATAAATTGGTAAAATAATAAATTCACATAAAACGGCGTAAAACACGTCTTACGTAAATATTTATTTTAGAAATAAAAACGTATATATAAAAGTAAATACATACACACCGTCTTTGAATAATTGATACCTATAAAGTAAGAATCCCGTAGATCTTTCAGTTAAGGTAGTTAAGTATAGCTTAGTTCGGGTAACGCAGACTGCCTGAAAGCCCTTAAGGACCGTAAGTGGGCCCGAGGGAGGGCAGAGCACGTGAGGCGACCGAGGTATGTAAGTCTAAGGGATGGTCAGACTCTCGAGGGGACACACAGTGCCAGTTTATCATGGATGACAAATTATGGACCAATTCCAGGGTCTCATTGTCTGTGAGAAACTATAGCATGTTCGTGTAAGAAGGATGTTTTATTATTGTATTCTGGAGATTTTTAGCCGTATCGGGTTAAAATATATGTGTACTCTTACTTAAGATACTTGCGTAATAGATGAACTCTAGGCGTCTGAAAGAATTTTTATTAATTGTTTGCCCAGAACGGTTCAAATTACGGAAATTGCATCTCTTTGCTTAAAAAAAAATTCAGCCCTATTAAAAAGTATACAATTGTACAAGATTTTTAATATTTACCCTAAAGATCGTAAGTTTATGTAGTTGTACATTGCCATTATAAGAGTTTTTTCTATTTTATTATGAGTAAGGTGAAATTTGAATAAAAATTTCCCCAAAAAGGTTGTCACTGCAGAAATAATCACTCATCGATTTTTTTATTCATTATCGCGTCGTAAAATTGTACTTAAATTAACAAGAAATGTATGAATTTAAGAGAAAAAATGTACTATATGTATGTTGTTTACTATACGCGGATGATGCAATATTAATGTTGATCAATATCGAACACGACTTACAGAGTATAGTTAGCAGGATGCATGAGAGGAAAATCATTTTATGATGAATGTTAACAAATTAAAAGTGATATAAGTATTTGAGAAGGAGGAAAGTAAGACAACGTGTGAAATGCTAGTATGCAGTGAATGTTTGGAACAAGTATTGAACATCCACACATTATTTTTTTTTTAAGTTTTACATATTATGCTCTGTATTTTACTTCTTTTAAATATTTGAAGGGACTTTGCTGTAGCCATTTACGCTAAAAAAATTGTAATTAACATGACATATTATAATATAGATGTCACCGCTGACAATGATATTTTTTAATGTGTAAACAGGGTGTAACAGAACTAGTCCACAATATTTTCTATGTGGATTCATTATTCGATTACGAGTCGACAATGTTCATGGAACCACGACCTAATATCAATAGTTAAGAATATATGCGACATCAAAGTTTGCATTTGTTTTTCAATATTTCTGACTTTTTTTGCGAAACTTTGGACTATCATTACAGTAACTTATATTCTATATGAAAAATTCATTCACTTTAATACAAATCAAATAAAATAATAGAAACCTTCCAATTCCAATTGGAAAAAGAATTCAATTGGAATTTTTTCAGGGTTAATATTATTTTATTTAACTTTTACTGAAACGAATGAATTTTTTGTAATCGATGTAAGTTACTGTAACTATACTTCAACGCATACTTTGATGTCGAATATCTCCTTAACTATTGATATCATCGTTGCTTGAACATTTTAGACTCATAATCGAAGCAGAAATCCACCTGTAAAGTATTCTGGACTAGTTCTATTACATTCTGTGTATGATATTCTTCCGAATTATTTAACATTTACACTAGAATACACCTGCAAATTATTACTTTCAATCTTTTCTTTCAAATAGCTTCGTCTCTGTGCGACATCTATAATTTATCAAAATGATTGTCCCTCTGTGGATATAATCCAGTAATTGTGTTCTTAGAACATACATATAAAAATATTAGATTTAAGAAGTACACGTAAGCCGAATTTGAAACGGTCGTAACTAGATGCAATGCAATCCCTCGCTAATTAAGTCGTGTATTTTTTCAAATGATTTTCCGGGATAGCTACGCGTGCTTTTTTTATTCGATTACCGCCGAAGCAGTTAACTGGCTCCTTGCATCAGCTTTCTCGGGGGAAAATCCTTTTGTGCCTTTTCTGGCTTGTTAATTGAATTCTGCGATTGGCATCCTACTTTGTTGGCTACGGAGTGACATCAATCTTGCACAGCTGTATCTGTGAGCCGCTGAACTCGTAATCTATTATAGTTTGGAAAGTACTAATTAACGAGGGTTTGAAATATATTTCTTCGTGACGTAGACGAAGTGCTGTAGATATTTTTTAATTTCAATGAAAACACATTTTGTTTGTGATATTGCGATTTTCGAAAAGTGGTAACTTGATAATTATAACAAATAAGATAAACAGAAAACAGTAAGACAAACAGAACGAATAAATAGTATGTATATTTACTGACATAAAAATTGGTAAATCATGCTAACAGTTCTAGCTGGCTCTAAACGAAAAATGTTTTTTGATAAAATACCGTATTTGCTTTAATCGTACAAATACTGTAAAATATTGACTGCATGGTATCAATTTGGTGTAGCATAAAAAAATGTTTACAAGATATGAAAACTTAAAAAAAAAAAAAAATAAGTTGAAATAATTTATATTGGGTACATACAGCTAAAGCTTATAGTTTGAGCGAATCTACAGTAGGTATATACATATTTGGCGTATAAAAGCAAAGCAGCAATATCCAAAAAAAAATAATGCAGTCATCGAGGATTACAAATTAATAATGTGTGGAGTTTGAGGTTTTATACGAAAAATAGACTATAAATTTATAGGAAACATGATTTTGGAAGGGATACATGCATAAAATCTAGAATTCAATACATTTAAAATATATAATCCTCGGTGATTGCATTCAAAACATTTTTTAAATTTTTTGGATATTGCTGCTTTTGCTTATATACCATACATAAGTAGATACATATCGACTACGAAATGTTAATTCGGTTTATTCTTCAAAAATTATACATATACTCGGGAATCGAAGAAAAATACACAAATACGAGATATTTTTAAATAAAATGAGTAATTAAATACATAAAAAAGAGATATTTATATTTCAAGAATAAACTTGTAATTTAAAATATACTGAATTCTAGATTTTATGTATCTATGCCTTCCAAAATCACGTTACCTAAAAATCTTAAATCTTCAATTAAGTACCTTATAAATTGGTAATCTTCAATGACTATATATTTTTTTTGGAAATTTCTGCCTTTGCTTTTATACCCCACATTATGGAATCTGATAACATTGTCTAGCATCAACTTTTTTACTTTAAAGCTGTCGAAAAACGATATATTTTCTGGGCACGAGTACCTACGGGTTGAATCTTTTTTATGTGTATCTTTCTAAATAATCTATCTAATTTGTTTTTTTATATTTTTATTGAAAATATAATTTTACAATACTTGCAATTTATTTATAGTTATAGTTCTGAAGTAACACATTTAAATTAGATGAAAAAGCATTTTGAGATGTTCATTGACACCCATAAGCAAAGATAAAATCAAGTACTAATGATTAATTATATTTTGTCCTGATAAAGTTGATAAATCCTCCATGTCACAAAATACAAATGACGGCATTTTAAAGAATATAATTATCCTCGAACATTTACAGAAGTTTCCAAATTCAATAGTTTTCCCCAAAAGTCTGTTGACTACAATGTTAGTAATCTAATACACAATATTATATTTTCGCTGGCGTGCTTTGTTTTAAGGATTAATTGTTATAAGAAATTTTAAGTAAGTTTTAAGTAAAAGGTTGTTAGTTGTAAAGAAAGCAAGAAGCTCAAGGTGTTACAGAAAATTAATATAAACATATTCTCCAGTATATTACTTTGTTTCATTATGTAAAATCATTGCACAGTGAAAGGCGCACTCCCATTTTTCATAATAAAGTTTTAACACCATTCAGTTTTTACCGTATAGCATTTTATTTTTATAAAATATTGTAACGAGATAACGAAAATATATTACTTACAGAATTCCTCGCAACGTGCCGATGATGACAATAATATCGAAGCCTCTAGTACCTTCTAGGAAACATAACTACAGGATTATTTATAACATTCGGAAGATGTCTAGAAGCGACGAGAACCTTTTCTTAAATACTAATAAAATATTGTTTTCGAGAATTCGAAAACCAACGTGTCGTTTATATAAAGCAGCACCGTGCTGCGAAATTTAGTTTGTTTTGACATTTCTATCGGTACAAAATACGCCGCAGATGACGGCCGGTGTGGCCAGTCGTGGAATTTTGGGGTGACAGATAATAACCGAAATAAGCGAGCGATGAAATAAATGCGACTATCACGTGCGAGAATCGGATGGAATGTTCTAGCAAAGATAAGTAAAGTGTTTCCAGCAATGATAAAGTATTCATAGACGAATGATAAATTGCGAAACAGTGTGTTAAATCAATTCGTGTTAAGTGACTTATAAATAATTAATAACTAATTAATAAACCGTCAAATAATTTCTTGTGTTTTCATTTGTCTTCCGCTGCCAAGATTCGTGACAATAAAAATATTTTTTTTTACGAAAAAAATTTTTTTCGTATTTTTTTACGAATAATTTTTTTTCGATTTTTTAAAATAAAATAAATAAGTACTTATTCCTTAGGAACCGACATGTTTAAGTACTGTCATTTTCGACGGGTTACAGCTAGTATACATATAATTATTGTCACTCAAGAAACCACACCGTTTCCGAATTTGATACAAAATGAGGACTAAATTTGCCGGTTTTTGGATTTCAATACTTTTCGGTAGGTAAAAAATCTCTTCACGTGATCCTCCCATGGAAAAAAAGAATAATTACAAGTTAAGGCAACAACAGTGTCACCGCGTAAATAACTTAATAAATAAATAAATAACGTAAAAAAATATTAACTTTTTACAAAAAGAAAGATGAATGATAATATTGCCGTAATTATTGATGGAATACAAATGAATTATTTTGACCAACGAAATTTATTATGAAAATACATGTTTTCCTTATAAAAGGGTGTCCGCCATTCAGCTACCAAGACGCTACGCTGGATGGCGCTGTTTCCATAGCATTAATTGGCGGTCGATACGACGCTAACGAAACGAAACGAGCTGTTGAAAAAATATACTACGATTTATCGATAATTTGATTTGTTGTAAACGTAAAATTATAATTGGCATTTTGTGAAAAACTGAAATAAATTGAGTAGAATTTCAGCAGTAAGAGATCGTGGGGCATTTAGATTAACAGAAACGGTGAGTTCATTCATATTGCAGGTGTATTAATATAAAAAAAATCTTAACAATTTACGTTGATTTCGCATTTTGTTGTTGTTGTGACTAATCAATTATATCTAACTAGCTGTAACCCATCAAAAATGACTGATCTTTTACAAGCCGGTACCTAAAGAATACTTTTTTTACTTATTTGTAGCCGACACCCATGATATATAATAGTAATAACGACTTACATCAAAAATACTTGAACTTTTCTAAATCCTGGCGATCGGGTGGAACATAAAATGGTTTGCGTCTTTGCTAAGACCAATATGTATCTACTGTATACTCGCCGGTAGCGACATCGTTATCGTTATCGCCTTCA
Source organism: Agrypnia vestita (assembly GCA_016648135.1). Taxonomy (NCBI): domain Eukaryota; kingdom Metazoa; phylum Arthropoda; class Insecta; order Trichoptera; family Phryganeidae; genus Agrypnia; species Agrypnia vestita. The sequence goes on along the minus strand of JADDOH010007210.1, from coordinate 53,774 downwards.
GGTTTGCTGGTCTGGGGTTTAAGCGCCATCTCCGGCCGTTTAATTTCGTTTTTTAGCCGTTATATCGAACGATATTTCGGACGTTACACGAAATAACGGAGACAAACAAACAGACAGACGGACGGACAGACAAAGAAATTATTATGTTTGATAATGATTAAAGAAAAGCTGATATTCAAAAATAAAAATCGTCATTTTTGCAGGGTCATAGCTAGTCATAGAACAAAGGAAGTTAGAAACGTAGAGAACATGAGAACATTTTATGATATATGTCATGAATAATTCTAAATATCTAATAAAAAATCGGCAAAATATATTTTTTCAAACTGAATACTAATTAAAAAAATAAATTATCTGCGTACATGTCCTTTTTGACAGTACAATACGTAATGTACAAGAGCAAAATCATTACTGATACCAGTATATTACACTTATACAAAATCAGGATATCAATTTCACAAAAGCTTTTATTTAGGTACAACTCATGCTTCATTGTACTTACTGCGTCTGATTTAACGAATTACTAAATATAAAATATACAAACAAACAAACAAAAAGAACAGAAACAGGAAGAGTTAATCTATGCCCTATTTATTTGAATAATTCTTGCTATATACCTTATTTCTTGTTATATCCTACCTTTTATGTACCTGCATGTGATACTTTTTATTTATATATTTAAATCATCTTATATTTCTATATATCGCATGTATGATAATTTAATGTATGTATTCAAATATGAATGTATGGGACTGCACCCACATTCTGGAATGGAAAGTTATATTTATTTATTGCACACACCCGACCCATATACACACACATACATATCCATGCATTTTGAATACTCTTGACATTGCCCTGAAAAATTAGGATTATTTGAAAGTTTCGGTTTTTTCTGGTCACCCACAATTTTTTACTAAAATATGAAATTTTATCAGTTATTTTGTTTTTTCGTGAATGCAGATATAATGAATGTTTTTCTCAGTGAGTTTATTTTTTTATATGAAGATAACAATGTGTAAAATTCATTGTACACTGTGAGAATAAAATTCTCTATCAAATTTTTGGAAGGTAATGAAAAATTGAAGAATAAAGAAGAATTTGTGAAATTTTTGAAAGTCACTTTACACCTCTCGAAACTAATGAGAATTTTATCTTTCCTTTCAGGAAAATGGGAAAATATTTAAACATCATGCGACGCTTAAAATTTACGTAGCACCTTACTTTTACATTTTAATAAAAATATACTATCTCACGAAATACTTGAAAATGAATTCAACTCTTTTTCTTCTTTCAGAATATCAGAAGTTTGTATGTTTTTAATTTTTTAGAAAATTTAGTTTTTACCGTAATAATATAAAATACATTTTCGATTAAATGTAAAATATATTGAACTAGCTGTAAGCCGTAAAAAATTACGGAATATTGGTTCGCGTTTTTGATAAGCCCTAGTATATATTTATAGTATCTATTTGTCGGTACACGGAGAGGCGGCGGTAGCAGCATGCGTAGAGCGGCCGGTTCGTGTTTGCTGGCCCGGGGTTCTAACCCCATCCCCGTCTGTTTAATTTGTTTTTTTTAAATCGTGACTAAGATATACGAAGTTACCGATGGACAGACAGACAGACGGACAGACAACTAAATGATTATATTTGATTGGAAATAACAAGTGTAAATGAAGGTAACTTTGGCAATTAATATTATTTATGGAGTTTTATAAATTATGTTTTTGAAAAGTAATTGTAGTATTTGTGCATAATGATATCGCTATAATAGTTAGTAGTTATTTTTTTTTATTTAAAGGTAATGAAAACCTAAGAGGTTTATGGGTAACATTTTTACATGATTCAATATAAGAAAATATAATAATATAATTTAGATACAAAGGAATTTTTTTATATTTGGCCGAGTTTAAATATTTTTGTCACATCTGTTTTGAATTTGTCAGTGGTCATTTATTTGGTCTGTTGTGGCAGGTCATTGTACAGTTTTAGCCCGTTGCAAATTAGTCGGGATTGTCCTGTTTTTGTTTTGGCGTGTGTTATGTTATAGTTTTGAGCCATTCTAGTGTTGTGTTGGTGTTTTTCGTGTATTTTGTCTAATTTTATGTCTTCGTCTTGTATTTCGCCAATTGCTAGTTTGTGAATGATTTTTAGTGTTTCGATTTTTGTAATGCTTTCGATTTTTAATTGTTGTGTTATACGGTATACAGTTTCAGTTAGTGTCCGGTATTTCAGATCATAGACCATTTTTAATATTTTATTTTGCTGTCGTTGGAGTCAGTTTAGGTTAGTTTTGTTTCCGGTCCCCCAGAAGGGTATCAAATATTCTATTCTACTCTTGACGTATGCCTGGTACATCAGAATTTTTACGGTATTTGGTGTGATTTCGTGTATTTTGTGGCATAGGCTGGTCAATTTTGTCAGTGAGTCAGTTACTTTGTCTATTTGAAAAGTCCATTTGAGATATCTGTCTATGTTGATTTAGTATTTTCTAGTTCAGTAAGTGTTTCATTATGTATTTTTCTTTCCATTTTATGCGTTTTCCGTTTGGCCTCAAAGTTAATGTAGTTACGTTTTTAAGCGTTTAAGGTTAGTATATTTATTTTTGTCCATTCAGTTAATATGTCTATGTCTTTGTTGATTTGTTTTGTGGTTTCTATGTCATTATTGTTTTCGTAAAATATTCCGAGGTCGTCTGCATAGAGTATTATTTTGCCTCTAATATTTAGCTGCTCCAGGTCGTTTATGTATATTATATAGAGTAATGGTCCTAGGATTGATCCCTGTGGGACACCATAGCTGACATTCATATATGTACTTGTGGTTTCGTGTAGTGTGGGATATTGCTTTCTGTCTTTTAGGTAGCTGTCGAAAATGTTTAGGACGTTGCCAGTGATTCCGATTTTTGATAATTTGTTGACTAGGGTAGTCAGATGTACCGTATCAAATGCTTTTTTAAAATCGAAAAAAAGTCCGGTCACGCTTTTCCCTTCGTCAATTTTCGTCTGTAAGTAATTTAATAAGTATATCATGGCTGTTGTGGTACCCTTTTTTTCTTGAAAGCCGTGCTGTGTTTTCGTCAGTATGTTGAGTTTATTCAAGTGTTCGAGTAGTCTTTTGTGTATTACTTTTTCAAATATTTTACTAAATACAGTGAGGTTTGCTATGGGTCTGTAGTTGCTGGCTTCGTCTTTTTTGCCACTCTTGTGTATTGGGGTTATTCTGGCTATTTTCAGCTCATTGGGGAAAATTCCGAGTTTCATGTGTCTATTTATGAGTCTTGTGATGGTGGGTATTACTGTGTCTTGTATGATTTTGAGTGTTCAATTTTCAATTCAATTTCAATTTCAATTTCAATTTTTATTTATTACATAATATGTACATTACAAACATTATGTTCAATGCATACATATTATTAACTTACATCTAAAAATATACATATACACATATACATACACATCCATATACACATATACATAAACACATATGTATACATACATACACATATACATATACATACATACATACACAGACATATACATATTGTGTATTAAAATACTAATTTATTATTAAACAATTATTAAACAATTAAAAGCGACCTGTACAATCTGGTCAAAGGTGTAGGAGAATCCTGCTCCGGAAAACCCCCTCAGACACATGGAATATATCAATATCCAAAGCGATCTTGTTCAGCATAGCAGTAGCTTTTCCAAAAGGCATAACCATCGGCAGGTTGGTCCTGTATATTGGAATGTGAAACAATCTATGCTGACGATGTCTAAGGTAATTATCAGGAACATACAAACCAATGCTCTGCATAATTTCAGTATTGTCGATCATACCGCGCAACAATCGATAAAAATGTGTAATCAAATACACATTCCTTCTAGTCTCTAAACTATTGTAGCCAAGCATACCCTGGAGAAACTCGGTTGGGTAAAGCCCGTACTCTCTCATGTAGAGATATCTCAGAAACTTCTTTTGGACTTTCTCCACCATAAGAGAGTACTTGCTCTCATGTGGCCCCCAGATCATCGAGCCACTCTCGAGTCTACTCCGCACCAAGGAGTTGTAAAGAGTTCTCAGTACGCGGGTATTCTCGAAAACCCTGGCAGTACGCAGAACAAATCCTAACATTCTCAGAGCATTACCACTGATCGTCTCTATGTGATCGTGAAATGTCAGGCTGCTTACAAATTTAACACCTAGATCTTTAACATTCGATGTTCTTGTCAGATTTTGGTCGTTCATTTTGTAGCGAAAAAATAGAGTTTTTTGGGCCCTAGTGAAGGATGTAACCGAACACTTGGAAACATTAAACAAAAGTTTATTTCGTCTTCCCCATTCACATATATTTGATATATCTGTTTGGAGAAGATGAAAATCGTCCAAAGTTGACACCTTTAAGAAAAGCTTTAAGTCATCCGCAAATAACAGAAAGCGCGAGTTTAAAATTACATTTTTTATATTATTGATAAAATCGAGAACAACAATGGACCCAGGTTAGATCCTTGCGGGACACCCGAGAAGGTATAGAAGCACTCTGACGCGAATAGACCGTAGGAGACGTATTGGTTCCTATTTTGGAGGTAGCTCGCCATAAATTTTAACATACCATCCGAGAAACCAATCTCATACAACCTTTTCAATAAGACATCATGGTTGACTGTATCAAAGGCTTTGGCGAAGTCATTATATGAACAGTCTACCTGATGTCCCGCGTCCAGAGCTTCCGTGACATAATTTGTGAAAATCATCAGATTGGTCTCAACCGAGCGGCCTTTCCTGAATCCATGTTGTTCATCAATTATAAACGGCTCTACTCGGGAAGCGACGGTTTTACTTATTATGATTTCAAATACCTTAGCTGGTGCAGAGAGAACGCTACGAGGTCTATATTATCATCGTCCCCGTGTGTGTTTCTTTAATTAAAATAAAATAAAATTAAAATAATGGTAAATAATGAAACTTAGAGCAAATGAACAAGTTTGTGCATTCGTGCATTTTAAAAACCTGATTTAAAAAAAAGCTACCCACTCTTTTTCTTCATTCATTATTGTGTTGGATAAATAAATAAAAACTGCAATAAAAGCTACTTATCGTCGCTGTATATATAATTAATCATTTATGACGTTTGAGTACATTCTGAGATAAACGAATAAAATCGTTTTAAAAAATAATTGCACAGACTAGAAAAACTATAAAAAATATTTTAAATAATTATTAGGCAGACTTTCCAGATGAACGACGATGTTTTTTTTAGTATATCACCATTATTTATATGAAAAATTGACAAATTGATTCGTTCATCTCAGAATGTAGTAAACGGTACATAGAATTTATTATATGTACAGTTATATTCATATTTTGCATGGAAAGTGATCTTCTGTTGAATGTTAGCAAATCGAAAATGATGGTATTCGAGAGAGGCGAAAACGTGACATAGTTTGAAGTAATTATGATCAATGAATGCTTAGAACAAATGAACGAGTTTGCATATTAGGGAAGTATGTTTACTAGAGACCGTTAGATTCAACATGATATTGAAAGGAGGCTCAACATGATATGATATAAGTAATTATCGCCAATAGAAATTTGTTACATGAAGCAAAATTGGCAGTACATAATGGATATCTGGTGCCAAATCTAATGTATGAAAGTGAAGCCTAGAGTTTACAAAAAAAAAAACTAATTTGATGGACTAAGTAAACTAAGTTGGTGTCTACGGTGGAATATAAGATATAGATGGAATAAAAGTAGAAGAATATGCGTGAAAAATATTTGTATGATAGGGTGAATAATTAACACATTAGGAGTGAATTTAATGCTGGCTATAGTGTAATAGATGGAATAATGAATGGATCGCTGAGACGGTTTGGTCATATAGAACGTATAAGCGAGGAGAGGACGGTAAAAAATATATGAGGCGAATGTTGAAGGCAACAGGAATAGGCGTGATTCGATTAACCAAATAATTAATAAAATAACGTCCCCGTTAAAAGCTTCACTAACCAAAGAGCGTGCATGAGAAGATGTATGAAAGTGGACGAGGAGAAAAGTAATGTGCCAGGAGGGAAGAGTGTGGCGTTGAATCCTCTCTTCCTACATTTCAAGATATACGGAGACGAGTAGTTTACTATGTCTGGCTCTGATTAACTAATATTCAATAATAGAATATTAAATGATCGTCAAACGTCACGGTACAGCCTTGTACAATAATGTGTACGAGGCCACAGTAAATTTTTACCAAGATATGCAAAATGTGTGCTACTTATGTCAGCATAAAAATTTCAAAATACCAATTCAATAAATTAATTGTTAGATGGTTGCCAAAACAGCGAAATTTCAACGACAGGAGGGTGAAGGTCAAAGGACCAAAGGAAGTCGATTATATCGATTGGTTCAATAATCTCTCCATACAAAGTATACAATCATTGTATTCTAACACGAGGCCTTGGCCACTCCCAGGAGATCCTTCCATTCATTCCTCTCTTCTGTGCTCTTTGTCTGGTGCAGACGTCTCCGGATCCCATCCAGCAAACGAAACACCATACGAAATGCACGGGCAATAATAATCATCATCACTGTTGCCTCTCAAGTGTCTTCCTCCATTGATCCCGGTCTTGCGCCAGCTCTCTCCAGTTCTGGATCTTCACGGCGGATATGTCTTAATCATAACACCGCATCAAACAGATCACCGCATCCTTCGCCCTACTGGACATTCAGCAGGGACTTCGGTGATTGTTGTTCAGTCATTCCTTCCCCTTGACCCGACCACCGAAGTCTTCCCAATCTTATACATTAGGCTTAGCTATTTAACCCATGTTTTGCAATGGTCGGTCAGATCTGACACGGATATTTACAATGAACTCATTACTATAGCGCCTGCGCCAAAGTTTAATCCGGTGCGCGTGTGAACTACGCGCGATTTTTAACGTCTATCAACAAAATCGTTTTTATTCAATTTTTCAACAACAACAAAATTGTAGTGTCAAAATAAACAATATTAATTATCAATCAATAAATAATTTACTCGAAATTTACCTTTTTGTGAAAGAAAATCGATTTTTCCATAACTCGAAAAAATAAATTTTGCCGCTAGGCATTGTTGACAATAAATCTCACTTTACGTTAGATTTCGATGACTTAACATTTATATGCCCCAGGATAGATGAAAAAGTGGGTAGGTGATGTATCTGGAGTACCGTTTCTTGGATTGTGGATAGGTTAAGTCGTTACTGACACTACAATATCGAAAATTGATAAAACAAAAATAATTTTGATGACAGATGTCGAAAATCGCGCGCCATCTTAAACTAGATACACAATTGCAACGGTCGTCGCCAACTATAATCCAGGTTGACACAACCCTCCTGACCAAATAACAGGCACTTAAGTCCTAAGAGGGGGTAGGGGGCAAAAGTCATATTAGTGCTACATGGGGGGAAGGAGGGGATCAAAAGAGTTCAAAATGGAACCACGTGGTTTATGAACGCTCCCTTAGCAACCCTATTAATTAAAATCTATCTAAAAGTTATTTTTAAACAGAATAATAATTTTATGGTGAGAGGACCTGTCTCACTGGGTATTTTGGGGGATCCTCTTTCAAGACAAAGGACCCCCAAAATGCCCAGATTTAATCACTGCGCTATACAATGCTGACTACGAACAGCAACACAAATATAAAAAGACGAAGTTTTAGGCTAAACTATCGAAAATAACTGACCAAGAGACCCGAGAAAGACCGAGTAGGTACACATAAAATCGGATCCGACAATATTTTTTGTGCTAAAACGGTATTTTTTACGATTTTTCCTCTGCTCTTAGTTTTACATCCCCTTTCTCAACTATCTGGAGGTTTTCTGGAAAGAGGAGCCCCTCACAATGGCGACTTGCGCAACTCCACTCGTCTGAGATCCACGAACCAAGAACCATTTCATTAGCTTTTAGTCCACTGACAAAACGAGCTTTGGTCCTTTTCTTGATAGATTTAATCACATGGTTCAAAAAAACTTGTAATTCCGGTCAGGTACCTGTAGGTATACATCACGTGACTTATTTTTGCGATGAGACCCGGTTTCTAAGCGGTATTTTTACGCAAATTTTATCTTCAAAAATATTTCAATACGTGATATCACCTGTATATTCATAAAATAATAATGTTATTCATATTTTTATTATCAATAACTTCAGATATCACAGAATTGGTCCGTGCTACCTTACAGGTAGATTCCTGCCTACATTACGAATTGAGTATGCAACAATGTTCAACAAATGTACAAGCGACAATGTTCTTACACCGATAACTACGGAGATTGGCTTTTTGGATACATGGAGGAGATGGAGGTACACATTTAAATAAAAATGAGTACCTAAATGTGTGAATAAAAAAAGGCCGCTTAGGCTGAGGCCGCCTCTGTACTTGATAATGTGTGGATGTTCTTTCGACGGAATTGGCGAACGTTGCATCGTGAGTGATCACTTAAGCCGGCTAATACAGGTCGTAAGCCATGTGGCCACTCAATAAAGACTTCCATACATGTTTTCCATATAAAAACAGCTTCGTCTCCGTGAGACTTTTACAATTTAACTTAGTTAATGATTATGCCTCTGTGGACAAAATACAGTAATTGTGTTCTTAGAACATGCATAAAAATATTATTAAAAGTAATCACTTTTATTTTTAAATAAGTAGCAACTTTAATTTTTTATTATTAATTAGGTATTCAAAGATTTTTATGATTCTGACGATGAAAGTGGTATAATTGAAGCATCATTTACAAGAATGTTCATTTTTTGTTATAACCACATGCTGTGGGGAAATTCCCCTTTCCGGGGAATTTCCATGTTTCCATTTTCATTTCCACGGCATGTGATTATAAAATATTTTTTCAATATATGGATTGTTTTCTGTATATCTTTCTAAATAATTCATTTAACTTGTTTTACAACAAATGAGATGAATCATTTAGGCCTGGTTGTTTCAAGTTCGATCAAAGTAAGCGGTCGACTAAAGCATAGATTTTTACGAAAACGGATCGTCTGCTTGGTGGAGAACGTAAAAATCTATGCTTTAAAAGAACGCTTACTTTAATCCAACTTGAAACAACCGGCCCTTAGGAATATAATAAAAAAAATATCTATCAAACACGGAATATTCTGTTTTCAGGAGAGCGAGTTTACAATTACACAGTGTTAACTATTTATTTTCATGGCAATAAGATATTTTGATTATTATCATAGATGATCCGCCTAAGTTATCAAAGAACGATCGATAAATAGTTAAGTCGCAATAAAAAATGTTTTCATCTACTCTCATATTACGAAGAGGTAAAGTTTTAAGTTTGGATGTAGGAGGTAATCTCCGAAACAACTTATCCGATTTCAAAAATTCTTCGACCAATATTTAGAATGGACCTTCAGGGTGAACATAGGCTATATAAAATAAAGGGAATTTTCGTGGAGACCAATTTTGCAACGTAGGTAAGTCGACGAAAAAACGGTCGAGTGAATGCGTTTCTTACGAACGCTGCCTTAATGGTAAGAAATATACGAATGCTTTCTATAGAAAAGTTGTAGAGCTCAAAAAGGCATGTAAAAAGTTCGCAATGTATCTATATGTTAAGTTTAAGTCACAAATTGATAACAAATAACTAAAATATATATTATAGTTAATTTTCATCTGTCTGGGGTAAATTAAGCAGTTAATGTTAAATTCTTATAAAAATAAATTTGCTTATTGTCAGGGAAATTTTATCTAGATAATATATTACACAACATTGTTTGGACGAGTAGTTTAGATTATATTAATTTTTCACTGACCAAACATAATAATTTCGTTGTCCCCCCCCCCGTAATTTCGTATAACATCCGTAATTTTCGACGTAACGTTCGAATTTATGGCCAAGAAACGGTCGGAGATGGGCTTGAACTCCGGGCCACCAAACCCAAACCGGCCGATTAACGCATGCTGCTACTGCCGCCTCTCCGTAGATCGCCAGAAAGATTTTATAAATATATACTAGGGCTTAGCAAAGACGCGAACCAATGTTCCGTCATTTTTGACGAGTGTCGAACTGAATTCCACGTGGGCACAGCTAGTTTAAATATAAAACGACTTTTCCAGAAATAGCTTATCTTTTGCCAAAAATGTAGTTTGCTCCTGTCTCAGTAGCAACCCCAAGGATTCTTTCACAAACGGACGAACGAAAGCGCGATGACGAAAATGAAAAAAGGGTAGTTGTCACAATGCCATTCAATTAACTAATGTGTTTTATCAACTGACACGAAGGAAGGTTGTTAACACACATGGAATACATAAAATGTGTCCTTTCCTGGAGTGGAAGCACCTTGACACCTATTTTGCAATTCAGCCGAGGAGTGCGATAAGCGTGGGCGTGTAATTTGGGCTTTATTTTTTTTTGCATCACGCGCTTGTGAATGTATTAAACAGTGGCGTACACTAGGCATGCACATAATTATTTATTTAATAAATAACTATTTTTAAACTATTATAATTATTACATTACATTATTTAATAAACAACATTATATTATCCATTAGAGATTATATTCGTCTGAGAGAAATATTGTTTAGAAGCATATTTTTGTACAAAAAATAATGTGTGAGATTTTCGTCCTTGAAATATTTTAATATTATTATTATGTAGGTTCGTATTACGAAATTAAAAATATATTATAACTAGCCGTACGCCCGTGGTTAAAATTACGGTAATTTGGTGGGCGACCGTTGAGTGTTACTGTTACGTGTTGCGCGCTGATTACGTGTCACATTCTAATTATCTAATGTTGTAATTCCAGCTTGAGCTGACGCACTGATAATGTAATTAATATATTTAAAATGTATTGGAACACATATATTATGTCCGCTTCAAATATCTACATATTGTGTTTTGTTTTGTCTTTTTAAGCGTAGAAATCTATTTAGAATGACGCGCGGTGTGAGTTTAATTATTGTCATCTTTATATACGTTTGAGGCAGATTTTGCGAAAAATTATGCGAAAGACATGCGTAGCTTTATTTCTCATTTATAAACTCTTTCGCTAGATGGTTCTAGTTGATACATTAACGTGGGAACTTTGATGTATTTACGCAATTAATACATAATTAAAAGGAAAATATTTTATTAATTAAGTTTCTGCATTGGTTTTTTAATTGTATGTTCACGAGTTCACGTTCATTTGTACGTGGCAAAGAAGTACAAAGGCTTCAAGAGCCTCACGATCTCAAAACATTTAAGGAGATGCAAGCCGGTCATAGAAGAAACACCGATAGAGCAGATGACGCGATTTAAATATCTGGGAGCTGAGATATCTGGCCACGGTGATATCTACAACGAAGTTACGGAGCAAATCAATAAGGCAGCAGCGATGTCCGACTGTTTAAAGGACACAATATGGAGGAATAAACTCTGAATCAAGGTCTGAATTTACAAAACCTGTGTCAGGCCTATTATGACATATGGTATAGAAACTAGGGCTGACACAGTTAGGACCAAAAGCCTACTTCGGGCGTCTGAGATAAGAGTACTGTGCACTATAGCAGGGAGAGACTCTCAGGGATAGGGTTAGAAGCTCTGAAATAAGAGAGACCTGTCAGACAGAAGACATCGTGAGATGGGCGGGAAAAGACGGCGGTACTGGAGAGACCACGTGGATGGGATGGATGGTACAAGAATTTTCCATGTGATCGCTCACAATAACCCATGGGACATCGCATGCTAGGAAGACCGCCAAAAAGTCGGAAAAATAGCTGGTGCTCCACTTCCCAAGAGGACGGCTCCCGCTCAATAACAGATCTATGATCTAGAACAAGAAGAAGAAAGAGACGTCAAAAACACGTCCCTGGTATTTAACCACATTTCAATGTCGAGCGACTCTCCAGTGAATTAAAAGTAGTGTATTATTAGTTGATATTAGACGCACGGAGGTGCCTTTGATTTAAAACTGTACTTCACTAAAACAATGGGTTAGGTAATGGCGAGTCTATCGCATGAATGTATAAACATTTTAGAGGTAACACAATTTGAAACAAATATGGCAGTAGAGTACCTACGTATTCTGTATGTATGTTTGTAATTTTTATCAATGTTGATGAAAATGCAATAATCCTTCGACAAACGCGGCCTTGCCAACAGCGGTAGGGACATTTAATTCGAGATTAGACCATATTTTATTTTAAATAGAGATACACGGAATACGTTATTCATTAACATTGGGACTTTTGAATTATTTACGCATGGACCAACGTAGCTGTAACCCGTCAAAAATGACGTACATATATTATTTCGGCCGCTAGTTAAGGCTGTGAGAACAGCGCTGTCTACAGTTACGTAACGTTAGTGATGGACATTATTAAATAGAGAATTATGCTGTTTATCTTCTTTGGCGCATTTAGGTTAATTTTTTACCGTAACGGAAGTTGCGCACACGCATTGTAGCGGGAATGTGTGTAGCGCGGCATGTAGCAAAAATGCGAGACCTCAAAATGTACTTGATATTAGTGGTCCAGTAATATAAAAATATAATAATTTCGTTCGAATTCACGAAAAAATGAAACTACACGGCTGGAGAAAGATTCGAACCTGGGCCGCGTGGACAGCAACGCGGCAATTATATGATACAGCCACCACCGGTTCGCCTTAGTCCGTCAAAAATATAATATGTATTACACACCTGTGTTTCGTACACTCGTGAAGAATTATGAAAAATAATTTATTTATATTTATACATAATAAGAAAAAGTCTACCGTAGGAGTTGTAAGTTAATCTAAAATATGTACCAATATATATAGAATATTTTTTGTTTCTTTAATACCTCGCTATTATATCATACCATGATAGTGACGGGCATTGTAATATTGAGAATTATGCATTCTGATTATATATTACCTATATGCAATGACATATGCGATATAGTAATGGGCGCACTTAATAGTTTTAATTTTTATTAAATTGAAATACAAAAAAAACTAACTAAGAGTATTTTATTAATAAAAGCATATTTATAAAAAAATTGTTTTTTTATTATTTAATGACAATTTTAAAATCTTGCTAATTTTGAAATCTGAATGAGATCAGCTATTGGATAGGAAGCTACGGACGGACATTCGAAATTATTATTATTTGGGGATGGGGATAAAACGAATAAAAATCTAATTAAGATTTATTTTGCATTCATTATTGTTATACATGGAGTACACGCAGGTGGTAGTTACATACCCACATCTCAATACCGCCTGATTATATCATCAACTAGCTTCAGGAGAAAATAAAAAAGATGGAGAAACATCCATTGCGCCGTTTTTGTCACGTAACAACAAGAGTTGATGCATTATTATTTTTGTAAAATATCTTTTAGTGAAGAGCACACGTGTAGCAATGAAAACACGTATCATTTTTTAATGCACCGAGAAAGAGAGACGAATAAATTTACACGTTTTTGCATAAATTCTGTGGGCAAAAAATAAAATTATAAGCCGCTTATTTTGAAAGATTTATGTTTGTCGCATCGAAAATTTGCGATTGAGAAAATAAACTCTTCACCCTGCTGCGTTCACATTGTCCGTACCTACCGTTATTAAAAAAGTCTAAGCCACAGGCCGGAATACAGAGAAATACAGAAACAATACTTAGAGATTTAAAGGTTAAAAAATTAAAGGTTAAATAATTTAAAGGTTTTAAAAGCGTAATTTGCAGTACAAAATAACCTTTAAATCACGTAAGTATTGACTCTGTATTCGGCCCAGAGATGGCAAACCGATGACACGCATACCACTTTTAATGCCGCACGGCCAAAGTTTGATTTTTGTTTGCGCTTTCCGATGACGACCTCGAAGAACTATATCGTTGACATTCAGAAAAGAAGAAATGATAAGTTATAAAAACGGCACATCTAGAACGTATTCTGTCAACCACACAAACCTTATTTTAACAATTATGAATTAAAAAAAAAACACTATTTTTTCCACTAGTTTATTTATCACTAATAATTTTCATTTATAATAACGAATCGGAATTATCTAATAACTTTTCAGAATATTCTAATCATATTATAGAAAATAACCAGACATTCAACAGTACAAATATACATCTTACATAAACAGGCATACCTACGGACTAAAACAAAATACCTAATAAGGTTAAAACTTGAAATTCATAAAAACCTAAATACATCATCATTAACCAAATACAACCCTTCGCTTCACCCCTTCTCACAATGCTCCCTGAGCTCCCTCCCTCCCGCCATCTACATACCCTCAACTGAACCACTTGAACTGAACCCATTCATCAGATATTCACTCGCACACACTTCAGTCTGAACCTGAACTCACCTAAAGAAGGAAACGGTGGTTTCCTTCTTAATTTGTTAAAATACATTTCAACTAAGTGAACCCCACAATATTAAACAAACCTTGGCTGATGAACTCTGCGAAACTGACCACGATGGGGAACAAAATATACATATATATATATATATATATAATATATATATATGTATATAAGTAGAAGGGAGCGTAAAAGTATCCAATGGATCCTTTTTTGTGACGAAATAATACTTTTAGAATTTCATATTTTCTTGATTAAATTACAGACGACCAAAATACCTGGGTCTAACAAAACCTGAATCCATGGCTAGTCCACGTTACTCTTGTTAAAAAAAATTACTACTAGCTTGTAAATATTAAAACAATTGTGAAAAGGTCATTAATTTAGATAAATTATAGGTGTCTCACACAGATAAAGCTATTTATATGGGAAACCATGTATGGAAGACTTTATTGGGCATCCACAGAGCTTACGACCTGTCATGGATAGCTAACTAGACAATGTTGCTTTACACCGATTTTACCCTAAGAACAACCCACGCATTTATCATTTCTTTTGAAAAAAAAAACTAAATCAAGGTACTAATAAAAATAACATGAAAAGTCAAACTAAGTACCAACTCTTAAAAATGTATAAGGTTTTAATAATTAAGTCGCCCTTTATTACAAGGAGACTCGTTTACTCAGAGTAGGTTTATTGTATTAAAAAAAAGGTCTATTAGGTTTGGTTTACTAGGAGATTGAAATGTGCAAAAATAAATACTTTAACTGCAGTATAAATATGCCTTAAAAATACGCGAAGAGGGACATTCTTCTGCTGCGACCTAACCCCCTTTCCTTAAATACGAAATTTTACTCTGTGGATTAAGAATATTTTGTTTTATTTTAATAATTACATATGTAAATTTAATAATTGAATAACTGATTATTTTAAAGCAATTATTTACATTAAAATTTTACGACGATTCTGTATACGCTTTTCAGGAATGAAATTGTGGCATAAGTCGGGAGTTATTATTGTACATTACTGACCGTACAAATGGTGTACAGTCGTATGAATATTAAAGTATGGTGCAATGAATTTGTCTAGTGGTGAGTTAAGGGGGTGTCATTGTTTTATTATGACTTATATTGTCAGCGTCTTAATAATTTCGTTGTCTGTCTGTCTCGTAAGTCCGTAACTTCACGCTAAAAAAATAAATTACACGGTTGGAAAAAGACTCGAACCTCGAATGCGCGGACGGCAGAGCGGCGACTAGATGACATATCACTTCTTCACGGCTCGTCAAAAATGTACTATATATACTACACACAAGAGGGCACACGGGTGTGCGACTAGTTTGAATATTAATTTTATCGATGTAGGTACCATTATCAAAATATACGTGAATTAAATACTAAAATGAGAAAGTGGATATTTGTTTCAGGCACAACGATTTCGTAAATAAGCATTGTTATTTTTAATGAAAGTATTGTGACGAGGACCTTCAACGTAAGACGACGCCATTTTGAATTGGAAAACATATTCGAATTATATTATAACTTTATAATTCTGACAAGCAAAGGTTGCATTTGGAATTAGGGCATAATATAATTTGACCCGTTTATTTAAATAAACATTATGAAAACTATTTAATTATTTTTATTTTTAATCAGAGGTCTCAGAATCTTTCGAATCAAAATATACTTGTCAGATTGCTCAATAAAAAATCTTCAAGTTAAACATAAAGATGTGATTATATTAAATCGGTCTAAATATTTAATTTGTATTGTAAACCTGTAATAAATTACATGACATATTCACAATAAATATTCAAAATAGTTGTTAATTCTAACGAAATACAACTAAAAAATTAATTTTATAAATTGATATATTTGTAAAAAAGTACAGATTATTTTTTTATATTTTCTACAATTTTAATTTTAGTATAAATCAGCACCTATGTACATACATAAAGTCTACAAATATTTTTCTCAGTACGGACAAAGCCCAGTGAGGCAGGCATTAAGAATACAAGTGTGTATTACAATTAATTAAATTCCTTATCTTTTTAACAGATGTGGATAAACCACAGATCAACAGAATATATAGACATGAAACAACATCATTTTCTTGGTACACGTCTTAGTGCCACGTCATCCGCATATTCGACTTATTTAAAAAATTATTACAAGCTTGAAATTTTTTAAACACTTACGTACAAAAAGGTCAAACTACATTCTCCTTAAAATAATATTCTCTTAATATATAAGTTGCGCTTTATTACAAGAAAACGTATTTATTTAAGAGACTCGGTTTGAACCACAGACTACAAAATATTTAGATATGAACTAATGGAAATTCCTTGGTAGGTACTTGTTAAATATGAAATTAAATTTGTTATACATACTCGAGGGGGGAAATCCTTTCACTGTGACCCAGCTCACTCTCACAATGAAAGGGTTTAACTCCATCCCTGTACAATTTTATACTCTGTGGGATAAACTAGGTATATTTTTAACCGACTGCAGACGCAAAGGAAGGTAATGTGTTTATCAGCCTATGTATGCGTGTTTGTTCCTTTGTGGCGCTCTAGAAACCAAACGCGTGGTCCGATTTTGATGATTCTTACTTGTCTTCATCGTACGAGTGTCACTAAAGACATGACAGTAATCAAAATTTAAAATATAGTAAAAAAATTAAAGTCGGCTACCAATGTTAAGTTGGGTATCATTGAATATGTTTTAAGGTTTTTCTTATCATTTTTCATTTCGAATGACGATTATTGGGAAGATTTGAGCCGGTCTAGATTTTTAATGGGTCCCGACTGTTAAAGTCGCTATGTTCCGCATTAGAATTTATTATTTGTTTTATATGTGTTTCGATCATGAAACTATTTCAACGATGTAGTTAATCAATATTACCTATCATAATTCTAGACTATTGGACTTGTTTTTTCCTTTCAGATTTTAATTAAAATTCAGTTTTTACGCAGTCGGATTTTTTGTTTTTTTAAATTTACTTTTTTATTTGAAAAGTTAATGACCCTTGATGTAATAATTCGCGAATACGTTTACATAATAATTTACCTTCGTTTCGGGTTGCGTAATATGCCTCCGAGCCATAACATACCTGTTATTGGAATATTGGCTGTCATGGTGTACCATGTCCAATATATTGATGCTCATGTTGACCCTCAGCATATAGGACAGCATGCAGGCCGTGAACATCATCACCCCCACGCTCAGCCTCGCGGGGATCGCACCTGGAAAGTGAATACACCGCAGATGAGGCTCGGGTCAAGGAACCGCGTCTCTGCACTCGGAGGCTCTTGGTCCTGGCGCTATACGAGCGCAGATACAATTCATCTTATGTACTAAGTAGCGAAGGACAAAACTTCATTTTGGAATAAAGGCTTCAACTTGGATACGTTCACCAATTTGAAGGCTTTAAAGTGTGCGCTTCATTTGTCGTCGATACCGAAACATTACGCTCTTCGTTTACTTCAATGGCCCACATGAGGTACTATTTCAAAACTGTAGGTACTGCTATAAACTAGAGATGGGAATTTTTCACCGTCACAAAATTTTCCTGTTGGCCTGTTGAAGCGTATAATTAAAGATAAAAATAAAAGATAAAATTCAAAAGGTCGTTTATGCCACATCAAATCCTCTAAAAATTTCACATTGCTGAGAAAGTCACACATTAATTTGAAGTGTGCAGTTTGAAGTATGTAGTTTGAAGTGTGTAGTTTGAAGGGTAGGTACAGTTCAATTAAAAACGCGTGATATGAGCACTTTAGCATAATGATGTACCATATTACAGTACTTAGTACAGGGCAGACCTTTCACTAGTAGAAATGTCTGGTGACTAGTCCTTGATCACATTGATCCGTGTGTACAGTTCTGGTGGCGATTGATCGGAAATGCGAGCGGAATTCAGCGGCGACAAGTACCTACTTTCCCCACAGTGTTTCTTGTACGTATATCAAATTACAATTTTTTTCGTTATATACATGTATTTTAAATACATTAATAAAATATATTTTTCTAGAATAATGCTAACTACATTACTTAATAAATTATTAAATGACCAAGTCAACGACGTATTAAGACTGAAGAATATTGCTTAACTTTGTGGGATTTTTATAGGGTGTTTCACAGCTAGCAGCAAAAACTTTGGGAAAATCTTCTTCATTAAATTGTGAACAGAATATATTCTTTACACTTTAGATAAAATGTAGACAGTTACGAAGGTAAGCGACATCAAAGTTTGCTTTTTTACAATACTTTCTGACTTATCTTTTGTAAAACGATAGACTATCGTGAAGTAATTAATATCGTGTATTAAAATTTATTCACTTTGATACAAGTCAAATAAAATTATTGAAACTTTACAGGAATTTGAAAAAAACATTTTTGTGGGGTTTTTGTCATTTTATTTGACTTGTATGAATTTTAAATATCCCGTATAAATTACTGCAGTGATGGTGTAATGTTTAACAGAAAATAGATCAGAAGTTTTGAAAAAAAGTGCAAAATTTAATGTCGCTTTGCTCCGTAATTGTTGACATTGCACCCTGTGTATTTTCTATTCAAAATTGAATGAAAAAGACTCCACCGAAGTTTTCGCTGCTAGCTAAGTGACACCCTGTGTAACTAAATGAACGTGTGGTATGATTATTTTTATTATCGCAGAGTACTTAATACACAACACCTGCACACAATAAGTACATGTGTATCTTAATCAAATAACTGAAATCATTATGATAAATATATGGAATTTAAAGAATTCAATTTAATTCTCTAATAATAGTAAAATTACTTTGTGGCAAAATTATTATTATAAATTATAGAAGTCTCACAGAGACGAAGCTATTTATGTATGAGGAAACGTGGATGGAAGTCTCTTATACGATGGATCAGGGCTTACAACCTGTATGAGCTGGCTTAAGTGGTCACTCTATACAATGTAACGTTCACCAATTCCATCGTGAGAACATTCACACATTATCAAATTTTCGAAGTTCTATATATGTATATGTTTGAAATCAAGGAATCTTTCGTAGATTTCAATGTTCTGTTGTTTTTTCCCAGTAAATATTTAGTATACATAGATTTCGCAACTGGTAATGATACCTCTACATTTAAAAAAAATATATATAGAGGTATTTTAGAAAATACTTTGTTTATACCACCATTAATTGATAAATCAATATGTTTCGGGGCCAATGGTCCCATCTATTTCTTAGATATCTCTACATGAGAGAGTACGGGCATTTTCCTTGTCTTTATTACCCAACCGAGTTTCTTCAAGGTATGCTTGGCTACAATAATTTAGAGACTAGAAGGAATGTGTATTTTTATCGATTTTTGCGCGGTATGAGCGATAAGCCTGAAACTATGCGGGAATGTTAGTTTGTATGTTCCTGATAATTATCTCAAACAGCATAGATTGTTTCATTTTCCAATATACAGGACCAACCTGCCGATGGTTATGTCTGTTGGAAGAAATACACCTATGCTGAATAATGTCGCTTTGGACATATCTGTTCCATATCTCTAAGAGAGTTTTTAGAAGCACGATCCTCCTACACCTTTGATATGAATCATTTTATATATGTTTAATATAATATTAATATTACGATTTGATTGTATGTTTGTTATGTAAATGTTATATACAAAAACAAATTGAAAATTGAAATTAAAATTGGATGTATAGACATAAACAAAAAAAATGTAAAAAATAAATATAAAGATAGAAGAATGTGGCATTCTTTCCTCTCTGTCTACTCCTGCGGCGAAACGGCGTGATGGTTAGTTAGTTATTTAAATATAAGGCGGTTGAATAACTAATTAAGAACTAATGTGAAAACAAAATGTAAATGTAACTACATATTTACAATAAGGGTTTGTAAATAGTTACATTTTAATTGGTTATTTATAGTAATAAATTAACTATTAACTCCTTTCCTAATTTATAAAATTTCCAATTTATCTAACTGTAATCCTGTGTTATTTATATGTAAAATTTCTAAATCCTTTCTTATATCAAAGTTTTACCTAAATGAAAATGATTGCAATTATTACAAATTAATCTTTAAACTCCCGATTTTTGTTAATATCATATTTATTCTTGTTATTTAATATTGTAATTCTTCAATGTATTATTAGTATAAAAAGCTGACTGTGTAGAATTTCTAATGTTTTTAATTATTGTATTTGAATTATGGCCACTTAAAAATAAGATTTTTTTGCAGGTGGCACTTATTGTATTTAGAAATTGGGATTATCAGTTCAGTGACAAAATGCACGCATTGTGTATTTCAGTGTTGGAACATTTTTCTCTAAACTCGCGTAGACAGTACACAGTTGAGCGCGGAGAAAGATGCCATTCATTGTTCTATCGTATTTTGTAAAGCAGAATGACCAACAGAATATGAAAATCAAACCTGAAATATTTTGTGTTATAGCAGGTAATAAGCTTTGGATATTATGACATTTGAGTTCGGGGGATTTTGGCAGATAACAGGTAATGCAGGCATAAAAAATGTGTAAGTAAAACGTTAAAATATAAGGTATCAGATAATATTGTTAAACGGCCCGAATGAAATTCAGATTTGTTACTGTAATGTTAATGACATGATTATTTATGGAGCTGCAAGGCGTCCGGCGGAAGAAGCAATCCGCGAAAATCGTCTGGCAATGATTAATGATACTTACCCGTTAAACGTATTAAAAAATCAGGTTCGTTATTTTACCTGTTATCTACTCAAATCACTCGGACTTAAATGTCGTAATACACAAACCTTCCAACCTACTGTATTTTACATCTACAGAAAATACAGACAATTAACTAGCTCATGACCAACATTAGTGCAGTCTGAGCGCCACTGTAGATTGACAGTTAGGTACTACAGAAAATTCTGTGACTAGTTTCAATCCACGAGAAGTTCAAAATTGGACATTTACGCGATATCATATTTAACAAAAAACTTTGGCATGTAAATTTTATATAAAAAGTTAATAAATAAAAATAATTTACTGACCAAAGAGTTACATACATATTGAATTCCATCATGACTTATGACTACAGAGTATACATGTACAGAGATAAATTAACATTTTTAGGAGAGGAGAGGGGGTCACAGAGAAAGAATTTCCCTCCTCGCGTCTGTCTAAAGAGCTCTTGAACAATATCAATCTATGTAGACTTTTATCGACAGTATTTATCCTTACGCGGTCAATTTTTTTGATTAATGATATTGATAGTGTATCTTAAAACACATTTATACTGCGTAAGACACATTATCAATGCGTCTTATGGGGATTCAATTATACAAGAATATATATTTATTCTTGCATAATTAAATTCTAGTAATTGAGATATATTTTTATAATATTTTAATATTTTTTATCCCAAACCGAGTCTCTTAAGTAAAACCGTCTTCTTATAATAAGGCGCGACTTATTACTATCATAAGCCATAATTTTTAAGATTATTTAGTTTGATATTTTTATAATTGTTTTAAAATTTAGAAGCAGTCAGAATTTTTTTTACAAGGTGAACAACGTATTGTCATCAGACCATAAATTGTGGGCAATAGTTTATTTCAATTTATTTTGGTGGTGTGTGCTTAGTTAGACCCATCCTATATGATTATATATACAAACTTTTTTACGCAGGTTTCGAGGCCTTCTAGTTAAGGCGTAGTTACTGAAATTTTCAGGATGTGGTGTCACGAAACCTTCTCAAATAGATAGAAATCAAATGAAATGTGAAATCAAATGAAATTTTTAAATCAACATTTATTTTTCTTAGAGATAAAAGTAAGACAATGTAATGTACCTAACCAGTTATTTCCACACGGAGAATGGGCGAAAAATAATAATAGTGTATTATGTTATGATGAAGCAGCGGGAATTGTCTACCTTATTATGCTCGATTGTAGGTACGGCAATTAATGGTATTTTTTAAAATTGTAATTTTGTTCCAACAATTAAATAGTATTTAGCAATATAATGCGTGTGTTCTTCGAGCCAAGAATGGTCTCATCGATCAGCTGGGATTATCTGGTCATCACAAAAAATTGGACTGTCGTTATTGTAATTGCAGTAAACAGCGCTTATGATATTTGATGGGATAGAACACATGTAACGTACACGAGGCTCAATTATGTTCATCAGGGTTGTCATCAAATTATTTGTTATCTTCATTTAAGTGGCAGCTTGCACGTACCACCAAGAGGAAAACAATGAAACTCTATGGTCTGTCAGAATTAGAACCTTGCGACATGTGTATGCGTGTGTTGTGTGAGATGGGTGGTTATTATCAGCGCTATCACACAGCTGCGAATCTACTATGACGGCTTTTGTAAACAAAATGAAGAGGTGAAGATTCGTTAAACGTAAATAAAACTTAATTACTTGCCACTTATTAGATACTCATGGACCAAGGCACATAAGCAGTAGATAACATAAGACACTGCTTCATTAATGTAATGCTTTAACAGATTAGATACTCAGGTGCGTAAAGGTACCTACATTCTCTAGCAGATAACATAACAAACACCCTGATTCATTAATGAAATGCTCTAGCAGATTAGATACTCAGGTGCATAAAGGTACCTACATTCTCTAGCAGATAACATAACAAACACCCTGATTCATTAATGAAATGCTCTAGCAGATTAGATACTCAGGTGCATAAAGGTACCTACATTCTCTAGCAGATAACATAACTAACATCCTGATTCACTAACGAAATACTCTAGCAGATTAGATACTCAGTGCATAAAGGTACCTACAAGTCTCTAGCAGATAACATCACAAACACCTGATTCATTAATGAAATGCTCTACAGATTATACCAGGTGCATAAAAGGTCCTACATTCTCTATCAGATAACAATAACTACATCCTGAATTCACACCGAAATACTCTATCAGATTAGATACTCAGGTGGCATAAAGGTACCTCCATTTCTAGCAGATAACCTAACAAACCCCTGATTCAGCTAACGAAATGTACTCTGCAATTTAGATCCTCAGGTGCATAAAGGTACCTACATTCTCTACAGATGAACATAACAAACACCCTGATTCATTAATAAATGCTCTCAGCTTAGATACTCGGTGCATAAAGGTCCTAACATTCTCTAGGCAGATAACATAACTACATCCTTATTCACTAACGAATTACTCCTAGCAGATTAGAATACTCGGTGCATAAAGGTACCTACATTCCCTAGCAGATAACATAACTAACATCCTGATTCACTAACGAAATACTCTAGCAGATTAGATACTCAGGTGCATAAAGGTACCTACATTCTCTAGCAGATAACATAACAAACACCCTGATTCACTAACGAAATACTCTAGCAGATTAGATACTCAGGTGCATAAAGGTACCTACATTCTCTAGCAGATAACATAACAAACACCCTGATTCATTAATGAAATGCTCTAGCAGATTAGATACTCAGGTGCATAAAGGTACCTACATTCTCTAGCAGATAACATAACAAACACCCTGATTCACTAACGAAATACTCTAGCAGATTAGATACTCAGGTGCATAAAGGTACCTACATTCTCTAGCAGATAACATAACAAACACCCTGATTCACTAACGAAATACTCTAGCAGATTAGATACTCAGGTGCATAAAGGTACCTACATTCTCTAGCAGATAACATAACAAACACCCTGATTCACTAACGAAATACTCTAGCAGATTAGATACTCAGGTGCATAAAGGTACCTACATTCTCTAGCAGATAACATAACAAACACCCTGATTCACTAACGAAATACTCTAGCAGATTAGATACTCAGGTGCATCAAGGTACCTACATTCTCTAGCAGATAACATAACTAACACCCTGATTCACTATTAGATTGAACAAAGAATAGGATCCAACGAGATAAATTTAAGTACCGCGTAATAACTCAGCGTCTCGGATAACTTGACTGGTAGACGCCAAACTCTTACGTCAGCCTCTACTTCAGCTGCAAAAAGGGTTGCAAAACCTAACAACCATTGCAGGAACACTAAGTTTTAGTGTTTGGATATTTGTGGTGGCAGGCTCAACAATAACCACATAATGTCAAAGAAATATTTAAAATTTAAGATATTTAATAATCTGTAAATATAAACTGGTTGGTCTTGTGGTAAGGACTCTCGCCTCGAACCTCAACCAGCAAGTTAGTCCTATTTTCACAGCACAGGCGTTTAGATTAGTTTGAAAATAGTAAGAATATTGACGTGACACTTATTCCGTGATCGCATCTCTATTTTTAAAAAAAATGGCATATTGTAAAATATATTATTTATAGCCCACTTGAATGGTGTATCTGTTTGTGAATTCGTTAGGATGAATTTTGTTTTATGATGAATTATGTAGAATTTAGGAGGTGGACTCGGTGAGGAAAAAAGGAGAATGTTCTAGAAGGTTGGCGAAAGTTCGACGACGATTCAAACAGTGTACTAAAAATTGACGCGTGCGAAGCCGCGCGGGCACAGCTAGTTATGTATAAAAGAGGTGTGTGCAATAATAATGTAAGGTCTTGTAATACGGAACAGAACATCAGAACCATTGTTTAAACAAGCAATTCAAAAGGAATTTAGTAAAAACAGAGATTAGATTATATGGCTATATAAACAGAGAGTAAGAAATTCATGGTGCGAAGCGAAAAATTTTAGCAATTGGTGGTAACATTCACTTGACTAGAATCGTCAAAATACTATTGTTTGTGTTTTTATTTCTTTCTTTTCTCTAAATAGAATATTAAAATTAATCATATCTCTCGAAAAAAAAAACATGCTGGAAACATCTTTGGAAATCATGTTGAATATTGCATTGTCATAGAAAATACACAAATGCTGAATGTTTTAGAGTTCTAGCTAGTCGGGAGGTTGGTGATATTGAAAATATTTCGATTATTGAATTTGTAGACAAACAGACAACTGAAATTAAATAAAGGGTGTAAAAAGACTGAAAACGTACCCTTTTCAAAAATTGTTTCCATATGTTTGCAATTTAATTTTTTTTAAATACTAGTGTAGAGTTATACAGTTTTTGCGTAAAGCACACTTCAACCGAAATTTTTTACGTAAGTGGCGCATTGTGATTTTTCAATTTTTATCTAATATATTGAAAGTGGCATCAGTATTTAAATTTCTTATTCTTTTTAATAACAAATAATTCGTCCAAAAATATATAATTCGTTATTTTTTGTGCACCGTGTTATTTCAAAATCGTGTAAAAAAATATCGCCTAGAAAAGAGTTGGGTGTAAATATATACAATGTATATTTATGGACAATATACCATTCCAGCTCGCAGGGGTTAGTAATATAAACAATAGAAGTCCTGTCGTACTATATTATTACTATAGTACTTACATTTCGGAACATTTCTACTCATCTTTTGTGGCATTGGTAAAGTACGTCAACGTAAATTTAAACACAAAAACGTGATGGCGATTAGATTACAATACACAGAAAAGGTTATTATTGCCACAATACAGCAATTATTATTGTTTGGAGGTAATAAAAGTGCCGTAAAGTAGAACCCCGTGATAATGGTATTGGATCACGGTTATTGGAAGGTGAAGCGGCGGTCGTCATTAATTCGTAAATACTGAACTTATGCATTTTAAAATATTTTTTATTAATTTTAAAATAGTGTAAATGTAAATAAGAGTAGGTACATATACAGGTTTATTTGGAAAACATTACTAACCTCGCAGGATTATATCCCTGCCTTGATTATGAGTCGAAAATGTTGAAGCAGACATGACCTAATTAATATCAATAGTTATGGAGTTATGCAATATCAAAATTTGCATTTTTTTTCAATATTTCTCACTCATTTTTTACAAAACGTTGAACTATCATTACAGTAACTTATATCGATTAAAAAAATTCGTTCTCTTCAACACAAGTCGAATAAAATAATAAAAACCTTCGAATACTAATTGAAAAACATTCCAATTGAAATTTCTGCAGGGTTTTTATCATTTCTTTTAATTTGTTTAGAAACAAATGAATTTTTCGTAATAGTATTAAAATTTCGATATAAGTTACTGTAGGTAATGATAGGTCAACGTTTTGTAGAAAATAAGTAATATGGAAAAAATGCAAACTTTGATATTGCATAAATCCATAACTATTGACATTAGGTCATGGCTGCTTGAACATTTTTGATATTTTTGTGTCCTTCTTATTTATTTTCTTATTTTGTTGAAGATCTTCATTGCACCGTACATCATAACTTTTTGTAAATTGGACTTAATTTTTGTAGGTATCATTGTTTATTGTCATTGAATATAAATTTATGTGCGTTTTTTAGACACAGGTAATCTTTAATAGAATGCTAAAATAGTCCAGATGGATTTAAGTAATGCAAATTAATTTAGGTGATGCTTGCGACCATATTAAGATAGTAAATCTTACTATGTATTATTTTGTACTGATAGTTATGTTCATACGTTATTAATTAGATTTTAATACATATTCTTACGTTATGTACTCGTATTGTTATTGAAACAAATTACAAACGATACACTAGCCATAATACCAGAAATTCGAAAAACAGCCGGGGCACCAACTGAATAAATATCTCCCTATCCACCTTCATTCGCTTGGAATACATTCTTGCATAAATAGTAATGTATAAAAGGCCATGACATGAATCTTCCGCATCTTCTTTGTAGTAAAATTCTTCGTACTCTATTTACAGGAATCCGAAAACATTATTAAAAAAATAAACATTCTTATGAAATTCGCCTCAAATTGAGTCCTTACTCCGCGGATGATATAACGAGGCTGGCGCCCACAAAAAGGAACCACTAGAATGGATAATTTTCTTCAACGAGTGCACTCAAATAGGGATGAAGATTAGCACTGTCAAAACAGAGGTAATGGTCGTGGGAAGAGATCGAGAGAAGTGCTCGATAAGTACTGACGGGGACGCGCTGAAGCAAGTCGTTAATTCAAATACCTTGAATGGAATTTTCTAACGATGGGAGGCAGGAAACGAAATATGTTCTATATGTCGCATAGCTAGTAACAAAACAGGTGGATTCCTGCCTTGATAATCAGTCGAAAATGTTCAGGCAACCATGCAAAGAGTTGAAACATCATTAAGAAAAATTCTTTCGTTTTAAATTTTTCTATTCGAATAAAATTATAAAAACCACTCAAAGATTGAAAATATTTTTTTTTACAAGATTTTTATCATTTTATTTGAAGTGTATTGAAGCGAATGAATGTTTCTTAATCGATATAAGTTACCGCAATAATGTTTTAACTTTTTGCAAATTTTTTTCAGAAATATTGAAAAAAAAAATGCAAACTTTGATTGATATTGCATATCTCCATAACTATTGATGATCATGGTTGCTTGTGTAGAGATTTCATTACCAGCTGAGAAATCTCTACTGGTAATGAAATGGGACTGCGAGAGATTTGGAACAAACATAAAACTTTTAAAAATTTGATAATGTGTGAACATTATCAAATTTTTGTAGCATTCATTATATAGAAGTGATCCCTTAAGTCAGCTCATACAGATCGTAAGCCCTGGGCCATGCTGTTAAAAAGCTTCCGTACGCGTTTCTCATTTAAATAACTTCGTCTCCTGTGAGACTTCTATAATTTATCTTAATTTCGCTTTGACAAAATAAACAGAACTAATACCTCAACTTCTTAAATAGAACTTTTTATGAATTAATTATATGAAAAATGTTGAATTCATTCATCTTCAAATATCCACAATCGTGAGTTTTGGTTCGGAAATGAAATCTTGGCATTCATTAATCGTAAGCCCGTTTAATTTATTTTAATTTAGGCACACGTCATAGATACTGCGGTAGGTCGCGAAGATGTGGTATTGCTTGCCCAATGTAACTTGGCGTGCGGCGAACTTTGAACTAAAACCCGCCCCGCCCGCACCCGGCGGTAACCTCTCGCCCTGTCATTCAGTTCAATTTTGTGTTTGGTCGGGAGCTGTGACATCTTGATTACCAATATACACCGAATTATTATGTCCAAAACATCCTAAACAGTCCGGGATGGTGCAAGAACATGCGCCAATGAAGTATTAAAGTTTTGCGAAGCTGAAAAGGGGAATAATGGACCGATATTACCGTCTAACAGTTTGACAGATAGAACGGCCGCCATTACTGCACGGTTTCTTTAGTGCTGCCCGACCAAATTTCTGTATTTAATACGACACCGGTCACCGGACATTCTGTACATTATGTATTGTGTAATAAATTTACACCCTGACAACTTCTGTTACGCGATAGGGACGCCCTCCCTCGCACGCCAAGTTATAGTGGTACGTCTATAGCGCGCTGGACTTTCCGTGGTCCATAGAGACGTGTTGATTATTTGAGGAACCTTGAGGACAATTATTAATATTTGCCTAATATTCGCGAGGAATATTTCAGCGGCAGAATTTTAAACAGTCCGGTCTATTAATAGCAACGTTTGAATATACAGGTAATTTCAGGTATGGAATTGTGTAAATCGTGTTTGACTGCTTATTTGATAATAACCCGATTCGTTTCGGCAATCGGCGTACTGTGGCGGAGTGATGGGCTGCAGCTGCATCGCGAGTTGCTTTTTTTTCATATCAGAATTGAAAAATAAATTTATTAATTTTAGAAAAAAATATATATAGGTACCTACATGCCCTTGAGGTGAGTATTCGCGAAAACGGCGCTTTATAAATTATCCAAATATTTATATTTTTTTATTATTTTATTATTATTATTATTATTATTATTATTATTTAATATTTATTAGAGACACTAACAGGATAATACGTACATGATACTCTGATAATAAACATTATAGTGAAGATTATGCCCATTATCCCAATTACAAGTGTCTTCGGCACGCTCTAGTAACATGTATTTTTGCAATTAATTATATTTTACATGTACATTTATGTGTATTGTATATTTTGTGTTTGAATGTAGTGCGATTAGTATTTAATGAATGATTGATTTAATGGATCTATAGGTTCGTGTCATCATAATTATTATTAACATATTCTCCAAATAATGCAAATACGCCAAAAAATTCTCCCGGTGGCGTTTATTTGAATAGGCATGACAGTATTAAAGAATAAGTGATTTGAGAGAAGAAAATATTTTAAAAAGATTCTAAAAATGCTCCAGTTAAATATGTGAGGGGAGCCAAAGACAGCGATCGCCAAAAAAATTTAAAAATGTTTTGATTGCAATCACTGAGATTTCTAGATTTTATGTATCATTCCCTTCCAAAATCATGTTTCCTTTAAATGTATACGCTTATGTTTCCTATAAAATCTCGAATGCAGTACGCTATAAATTAGTAATCTTCGATGACTGCATTAAATTTCTTTTGGATATTGCTTCCTTTGCTTTAATACCCCACATATACACATTGAGATTAATAAGATTTTCATCGGCAATCATTCTGGCGATTACGACTTTATTACCGCCGCACGGAACACCTCCAACGAGTTACAGTTATAACAATGCCTCAAATTATGTAGCCATGAGATTAATGCGATGCGATTAATCCTACCCTAACCTAACCTAAATTAATCAATTAGTTGTAGATATAAATATAAAATATGGATAGCAAAAACAAATAGGTATTATTGAATGCAAAAGCGATAATAAAAGTAAAAATAATATATGTAAAGAAATTGTATGTAGGTATGTAGGTTTGCGTTTATTAAAATAAAGAAAAAAATACAGTGTAATTAGCAAATAAATAAATTAAGACCCGCTTCCGGCAGTTGGGTATTTATGCTAATGCAATTGCAAATTTTATGTATTCACGAATAATTTTGTATCAGAAAAATAACTGTAAAAGTAGGGTGTCAAAGACATTTTAATATCTATCATTCAACCAAAATATGTTATATGTAGAATGTAGATGTCTCACAGAGACGAAATTATATTTTTTTATGGGAAAGTAGGTATGGAAATCTTTGGGTGTTTATTTGAAATCTTTGTATTTTAATTGTAAAATTTAAATATATAAACTTCCAAAAGATTTGATAGACGTGGTATTCTATCATGGGTGGAATGGTGAACGTTACATTACGTAAAGTGATCACTTTAGCCAGCCGTACGAACGAACCAGCCCTACGAACAACCAAAGCCATCCGAACCTAATTTACCATAAAAAATATCATGTCCCTGTGACAAAAATCCCGTACTGTGTTCTGAAAAATTTGGACAAACTCAAAATATTCTATCATTTAACATAACACGCTTAATCTTTTTTTTTAAAGTGACAATGTATTCGTAATCTTAATGTTTTCGGGAAGAACATTAAGGAACAAAGGTGCCTTGTAAAACAATTCTTTGTCTGATACATTAGGGAAGCAGACATTCTAGTGTTTGCTGGGTTTTTAGCAATAATTTTGTTTTTAAAGAATTTGAAGAATCTGAGTAATGTAAAGCTGGCTGACTAGTGATGGTTAAACCGTTGTTTTAACCGGTTATTTTCGGTACAGTTAATTGGGATTTGTATCTGATTGCATCGATGATTGATAACTAAGATATAATTGTTGTCTAGTAGCGATGGTTGCCCGTCGAATGGCAAAAAATCAGTTGCCAATCATCGACGCAAACGGATACAAATCTCAAATAACGGTTAGTGTGTCACCGGTTAAAATACCACCACTACGGTAGATTGATATAATTTATGTTTAAAAGTTGTGAATATAATTTATGTTCACTATATTAAATTTCACGATAGGCAATGAATGTTTGGAACAAGTAAATGAGTTTGTGTACTGGGGAAGTATGTTCGATACAAGAGGGAAGGTTGAGAAAGTATCGAGAGGAGAGTGACTGCTGGTAATAGGGTGATCGGTGCTTTGAATGCAATAATTTCTAATAGAAATATGTCTACCGAGGCAAGATTAGCGGTACACAATGGAATTTTGGTAACAACACTGATGTATGGAAGTGAAGCCTGGAGATGGCAGAAGAGGAACGAAAGTAGACTGAATGTAGTGGAGATGAGATCTCTCAAACGTATGTGTACTCTGTATACTATATATACTCAGGCAAATCCATTTATGACAGAGTAAAGAATGAAGATATTTGGAATGAATGAAAATTTGATCTTAGCATAATTGATAAAATTAAAAAAGGGTGGCTCAGGTGATTTAGGCATGTTGAGCCAATTAACAAGGTATGGTAAGAAAAATATATAACTAAAGTGTTGACGATGCAGATAAAGAGGGCGACCGCGGTAGACGTGGCACGACTAGATTAACCAGATACCGGAAGATGGTCCCGTTAGAAGCCTCAACAACTGTCGAGCTTGCATGCGAAGATGTATGAATGTGGATGAGACGAGAGTTGTATGTCAGGCAGAAGAGTGTGGCGTTCTATCCCCTCTGATTACCGCCACGGGGAAACGGCGTGATGGTAAGTAAGTAAGTAAATATGAAAACGGAATAAGTTCAGCTTTTGGATTCTTTTGCGGTTACGGATGGACATTCGAAATTATTATTATTATCGTACTAATAATTCTGATATGATTTTTTTTGTTTCTTGGAAGAATTAATTGAGTTTATTGTGGAGAAATAAGCTTTGACATGCGATGTTTTGAGATTTGAGATGCATGTTTGCGGAACGAGTTGTGCTCATAAGTTGTTTCCAGTGTAGGTACATTTATTTCTGCAAAATTCGCATAAAATATGAAAAATTTACTGGAACGCCGTTTCGGTACATATTATGTATATTCGTAAATTTTTGAGACACCCTGTTGCAGTGTGAAAAAATCGAATCGCCCATTTATAACTTCTTCTTCTTTAAGTGTCCTGTCCATTTAACGGTCGTTGGTCAACAACGTCAACGTACATCACGTTGACTATGAGAACTTTGCGGCCGGGAACAGCTCTACAATAGACTGGCCAAACCACCCTATCAGGTTTTCAGCCATGATGTTCCCCTTCTTCCAGGGTCCCGACTTCCGGCAATCTTTCCCTGCATCATGAGATGCAAGATCTCGTACTTTGTAAGTTTTCGGATATTTAATGTTTTAATAACTTCTTTTTCTTTATTCATCCGAACCACAACATCTTCATTCGTAACTCTGTCCATCCAGCTTACTTAGAGTATTCTTCTGTGGAACCGCAATTTCGAATGCCTCAAGTCGCTTTATCAATTCTTCGGTACATGCATCCTAGGGATGGGCGTTGAATGGACGGACTAGTTGAAATCAACCGTTGACGTTGCATCGAC
This sequence comes from Agrypnia vestita, assembly GCA_016648135.1. Taxonomy (NCBI): domain Eukaryota; kingdom Metazoa; phylum Arthropoda; class Insecta; order Trichoptera; family Phryganeidae; genus Agrypnia; species Agrypnia vestita. Next base: position 21,172 of record JADDOH010007210.1, on the reverse strand, counting down.
GCGTCGACCGTTTACGTTTATCGCATGGACTAGTTGAATTCGTAGACGGTGGACAGCGGACGCCGTGGTCGGTGGACGATTCGAGATTAACGCAATGCAAAGCAACGAGCGAGAGCAAGACAAAACGTCTCCGTTTATTTCTCTCGCTGTCGACTTGTAGATGCTATAGACGTCATAGACGGCTCGACGGGTAATTTCATTTCAACTCTAAAGTACACTACCATAGAGTGCATATCTGTGTACACGAACTATGACTAGAGATTTGAAATTTGAATACATGCGTAGCACGAGATAGGCTTAATAAGCTATTATCCATTATTTTTTACTTGATTTTTTGTGATGTCACGTGCGACGATTCGGTGAATTCCCAATTTTACGCTGTATAAAATAAAACAATTCTGTTTAATTATTTTATTTTTTATTGAACTATTATTAATTAACAGGCCGGCTAGATATTTTCTAAAATCAATATTTTATTCGATCGATCTCGACTTCTTATATCTACCTGAAAAGGGATGCAAAAATTTAATTATTGTGTTATTTCCTTACTTTTCAACTTTAGCATATAAATGATAAACAAACTTGTAGGGAATAAAATTTTCTTTACCTAACTATGGTCCTTATTCAGGAGTCCAACATTAATTATTATATATGTAATATAATCTTGAATTTCAGTTTAATTAATTTTTATTAAAAATTCCCTACTTTCAACTTTATAGATAAAAAAATAAATCTATTATAATTTTGTTTACACCACTTTTTATTGGTTTTTTACATTTTTCGGGAACAATGTTCCTTTTCTCAGATTGAGCCTTAAACTAAAGTTGACAAATAATACAGATATATTTATTTATTAATAATGTCACCACAAAGTGAAAGCCTGACTATGAAAGATGTATTCTTCAATAAATTTCTAGATAACATCTCAAATGTAAAGTATTTTTAAATTATGTATTTATTTATAAATTTATAGATAATAAATAAATGTAAAGGTTTTTATAATTTTATTTAACTTGTATTGAAACGAATGAATTTTTCGTAATCGATTTGAGTTAGTGTAGTGATAGTCCAACGTTTTACAAAAAATAATACTCATAATCAAGGCAGGAATATAGTCCTGCTAGGTTATTATTGTTTTATAAATAACCCTGTACACATGTAATAATGTGTACATGTGTACAGGGTTATTTTGTATCTAATATATTTTTTTATACACACATTGCTTTGTACTTTATATTTTTAATTTTTATACTCATATTTTAATGCTTATACCCGATACTTTCACTGCTTATATATGTAGTTTATATTTATATTTTACTGCTTACACCTGATATTGTTGTGTATACCTACTTCTTTCTTTATTATATATAGAAAGAAGTATATAAAACAATATGTAAAAGCCTATAATGTGCGTAAACAAATAAATAATAAAATATTTCTTTTTACATATAAGCACAAGTAGCAGTTTTACTTTCCCCGAAACTATATTCCTTCGAACTTCTTTAAATTTTAAAAATTAACGTAATAAAAATAACCAACGGTTGTAATAACGCCGTCGAGCAGCGTCGCGTCAAACCGTAGACAGTTGACTATCGTCCCGATGTTTAGATAAACGTCCGCGACGTCCGCGTAACGAAGTTGACGCGTCAACTAGTTGACGAATTCAACTAGTTGATCGTCTCGTCGATGGATGGACGTGGACGGTCTCGTTTCGTCGACGGTAAATACGTCGACGACCCATCCCTAATGCATCCATTCCATAAAATAATATCGAAAACACATAGCGTCTGGCCATTCGCATTCGTAATCCAAGGTTGAGATCATGACTGAAGAACATCTTTTTCGTGCGAATAAAGGTTGCACGAGCTTGCCCAATGCGGCATTTGATATCAACCGAAGGATCCCATCTTTCATTTAAATTGCAGCCAAAGTGTATAATACTTTGCACCTTCTCTAGTATCATTCCAGCAACAAAAGGCCTTATATTGCTGGAAGACTTTAAATACCACATACAACAGTTGATTTTATAATACATCCGCAGGTACTTGAGCGGAGTTTACTGATCCAGTGTACGATCCAGAAGCTGTCCGAGTGCAGCTACCGCATTACGGACGAGCGGAGAGGCCGTCCGTCTAGTTCGCCGAGGATGGCGAGGGGAGGGGAATGTGCATCCGAGGGGACGGTAGTGAAACCATGCGCTACGGGTGCACGGACATGAAACCTAATTATTTATAGATATACACGTCTCATGGAGTGGGAGCAGGCGACCGCCAGACTTACGTTATAGTATCAAACATAAAATATTTTCTGTAGATGTTCACTACGGTAGATATAAAGGTTTGGATATTATGACATTTGATTTAGTGGGATATTGGCAGATAACAGGTAATGCAGGTACGTAATGTGTAAAGAAAAGATTAAAATATAAAGTATCGGATAATATTGTTAAATAGTGGCGCGAATAGAATATATAAATTTCTGATTTTTCACTATAACGTAAATCAATGACATGACCATTTATAGGGCTTCAAACCGTTTGGCGGAAGAAATGACCCGAGAAAAGCACCTGCCAATCATTAATATAAGTGTATAGTACTGCCCCTATATTAAACATATAAAAAATTAGGTTTGTTATTTTTACATTTTACTTACTCATTTTTTGAACTTGTATTACCTGTTATCTGCCAAAATCCCCCGAACTCAAATGTTATAATATCCAAACCTTCTTACCTAACACAGTGTACGTGTACAGAAAACATTTCAGGTTTGATACTATTTGTCTGGCTGTCGCTGGCTCTTGTCTATTAGCTGTCGCAGTTATTTGGACATAAAGGCACGTTCAAATATTAATTAACTTAAATATTATTCATTCTTTTTAGAGCTGTGCAAACTTTGCACGTATTAAAGAAGTAGTGGATTATGCAGAGTCGGCAAAACTTCCTTATGAACTAGGTCATTTTTTAGTGTTTTCATATTGTGGGCTAATTCATACTTAGTACGCAGTTGACATTTAGTTGACACAGGTGCTACTTTTTTAGTATAAATTGATAAATATGTTATGTATAGATGGGTGCGTGATGCAGTTAATGGAAGAATTACCATGATTTCATTAAGGAACGAAGAAGACACCACAGAAGTTTTTGCTACTAGCTATGAAACACCCTGAATATTTTTTTTGTAGTAGTGAATGTTTAATGATTCTATAAATTTATTTATTTCGTTTAAATTTATACATATAAATGAAGGTATGTAGTTGCTTCACTAGACAAGGTCTGTTCTGAAGCAACTGCCTGTACAGTTTTCTTTTTAAGTTTTAAGTATTAGCAAGACTACATATTAGAAATAAAATTTATATATTGCACGTTAGAAATAAAACACAAACACAAAAATGACTATATATTAGAGTTATACTTTTAAACATTGTATATAAGGAATAAAAGGCTCCCCATGAAAGTTGATGATATTTTGATTCTAATGTTAGTTCCCCTTATTTGTTCTTAAACTGTATAACGGATATTTTTATAATTTTATCAGTTATAGATACATTAGGATAAATTTCCTAATGTAACTGTTAATAAAATAAATAGTGGAAAAAATGTTTTAATTAAATCATTATAACATACTATTTTCATTTGAGGTACACTCCTCAAATTTTATATGTGTTTAATAATGGAAATACATTGATGTGCCAACATTGTATAAATATGTCATATTAACACTCGAATTCTATTGTTTCTGAGGTCAATATAGGCAGACGGTCTGTAAGAATGTGTATGAGGGAATTCGCTGATAAATTGTGATGAATATATGCATGTATATATGTTGCAATATGTATTTATAAAGAAAGTGCAAAAGCTTGTCATGCTATAAAAATGCGGAATCTCTGGTACCTACAAACTCACAGACACTCCAGGGGTGGTGATAACTCTTTGTCCAGTTCAAATTTCCTGTTTCGTTCTTGCTCGTTGACCTGTCAGTGACCTCCCAAACCCACTCTCCCGTTCGGATCCACTTGTTCTCTACTTCCCGAATCTCAGATCCCGACCAAATTCATTACCTTTTTGCATATCTACTCATTCAAATCTACTCGTATTAGAGACATATTACTGGAGTCATCATCTCTTTCACCCGAAACCTACACAATCATGTTCCTCTTACTATGGTCAAAAAAATAAATAAGCAGCCGTTTCCTGAAAATTGGAATATTGCTATTAAATAGTAATTTGTCGTTTTAAGTTTGATAGATTTGAAATGAATGAATTCAATCAATCAGAAAGCTCTAAAACGTAAACAAACGTTAAGTTATTCACAAATTGTGGATAACTTAACGTTTGTTCACGTTTTAGGTCTTTCTGATTGATTGAATTCATTCATTTTAATCCTGTCAAACTTAAAACGATAAAATTGACGTCATTACAATATCATACAGTAACTGTCAAGATACAGAATTAGCACTATTGCTATTTTCTTAGATTAACTTAAATCTACTCAAGATTCATGGACTAGAGACAAATTTATCGGTATTTGAGACATTTATCGGATTGTATCGATGTAACTAATTTTTCGCAAATCAATGGACAACCATCGGCATTAGAAAACAGTTAGGTATATCTCAGTAATCAATCGTCGATACAATCAGATACAAATCTCAAATAACTGTGCTATGTGTAGATAACCGTTTAAAATAACGGTTTGACCATCCCTAAACCGGACACCGCGTCGGTTTAGAATTGTTTCAAATTAGTTTAAGTTACCATTGATTGTTATAAATCATCATCAACATAAAAGTTATAAATCAATCCTCCAAGAACGGAAAAAAGGTGTCAATCGACCGGCCGATCACATTTGTATTTTGTAGTATTGTACTTAATATAAAGGGTTTACATTTTGATTAAAAATAACTGTAAAATTGCGAATAGATATTATGAAGCGTTCCGGTTCGATAAAATTTCAATTTTCAACCCTGTTTATGGATGCTACGTAGACAAAACCAAACAGACCTCCCTCTAAATACGTAAATAAATAAATTTGCGTAAAAAATATCCTTAAAAAACGAAGAAAAAGTCAAAGTAATAAATATCATTCCACAGCCTGGCCTGCTTTGCCACACACAATGAAGGTAATCAATTATAACCAATAACCAATTATAATACAAAACGAGCAAGCGTTATTAGTCACTATTTCAAAACATTTATTAAAAAAACGTGGATAAAAAAAAACATCCTTTTAATATAGGGTAACAATTTCACCGCGAGAAGGTAGAGAAATGGCACACGAGTGCATCAACCTCTTTGAACCCGTGGCATAATTATGTTGAACGTTTTTTTTTTGTCAAACGGTTTTTGTCTAAATCAATGTTATCCTGAGATAACATAACATACATCCAACATAACCCTAATTCATCGAATTAGACATTTCTACTAAAATTAAAAAATTTGAAATCTGAACATTTCAATGAACAGATGAATCTTGGAGCTATGTAGGCGCTTTTAATGTTCAGTCATATTGGAAAATGATTAATTTTAATTGAAATAATGAGCAAATCTCGTCGAAAATGATTTAATAATGTATGGTCATCCACTTTACGTATGTTGAAAATTTCATAGCTCTAGCTAATCGGGAAATTGATGAAAAATCAATTATAAGATTCCGCCACAAGAACGAACAAACAGACAGACAAAGAGAGTTAATTAAAAGCATGTAATAAGAGCTAGGCGCCAGAAAGAGAAAGAATCGAACATAATAATTTCGTTGTCTGTCCGTCCGTCTGTCTGTCCCCGTAACTTGGTGAAAACGAATTAAAGGGCCGAAGATGGGGCTTGAACCCTGGGTCAGCAAATCCGAAGGTGGCAACAATAGCGATGCTGCTATCGCCGAGCCTGCATTATCCGTCAAAAATACAGTCGTACAAAAACGCGAACCATGTTCCGCCCAATCGCCAGGGTTTAGAATAGTATATTTAACTGCCGGCAGAGGAAATATAAAAAAAAGGTTCAAATATTTTGATAAAAGTCGTTATCTCTATTTCATAGGTGTCGGCTATAAATGCGTAAATACTTTTTCTTTAGGAACCGGCATGTAAAAGTACCGATATTTTTGACGGGTTACGGTAAGTTACTTATAAAATTTTTGTACGCTTTCTTTTCTTTCGAATATCTGCATATCGTGTACTTGTGTGTGTATGTATGTCATTCGCAGTTTGCAGTCCGGTGACAGCAGGTCGCAGTTGACTTTCGCAAACGATTTTCGACGATTCTCGTCATAGCACCGCTCCGCCGGTTATATAAAAATGTCGTCCACAATCGAAGAGAGAGTTCGCTGTTTTTAAATCATTTTAATATGTTCCATGTAAAATAGCCGTAGAAATAAATCGCCAATGTGTGAAGCAGCGCTATTGCTTTGTAGTCGATTTTTAGTTAAACTGCAGCTCACAAAAAAGCAATTAAAAAATGAAGATACGCTTTTATAATTTTGCTTATGATTAGAAGATTAATTCTTACAATAAAGAAACTAGGAACTTACGGGTACATAAACAATTAATTATTGTAATTTTGATAACAAAATAAATTTTGTTGGTAAAATATATTTTTTTAAATAAAAAATACACAAATGCTGAATGTTTCAGAGATCTAGCTAGTCGGGAAGTTGTTGACTTTTCGATTATTAAATTTGGAAACAAAAAAACAAACAAAACAAGTGAATCAAAATAAAAGCGTGTAATTAGGACAAACGCATCCAAGAAGTTAAAATATTATAAGAATTGTGTCCACAGATGTAATTTCGCGCCTGTTTTGATTCATTATTGCAATTTGTATGGAAATCAAACTGACCTAACTATGTTAAATAAATATGAAGAGAAGGTCCTTTGTTTACTTATATATTTAAAACAAAATTCTGTAATAACTGAAAACTTCTCATTCTAAGTAAATAAATATAATGTCATCCGAGTATAGTTATTTTCGATACTTAAATATTGTCATAGGAAAACAAGGGATGTGCAAAGATTTTAAATGATTATTTTTAGTTACTCCCGTAGGTATCAAAAACAGAAAATAAAACAGTACGTATAGAAAATAAAAATGTACACATTAATTTAGTATGCTCCTTAAAATAAATGTAAACATGAGGTATTTTTATGCAATATTATTCATTAAATACATAGTTTTGTACGTCTCTTCCATATGTGGGACAAACCTACATTTTTACTTTTCGCGATCGATATTCAAATAAAAAAAACTCGAAATATTGTTTGGTATTATGTAATGTTGTTCGTAATACTACGAGTATGTATGTTGTAATAATGCGAGTAATTCGAGCGCAAAAACAATTTTATTAAATAATATTTTATTAGGATATAAGAAAGATTAAAGTATCATTAACTACCGTTTGGCATGCATTTTAATTTTTGAAAAGGTATTAGCTTTATTTTTGCGACTTGAACTTTAATATATTTTATAATATAATACATATGTGGAGTATAAAAAGAAAGGCAGCATTATCCATAAAATGCAATCATCGAGGATTACTAATTTATAATGTACTAAATTGAGATTTGATGAGAGGGAAAAATGAGAGAGACAAATAGGAAACATAGCCAATAAAATAGGAAACATGATTATGAAAGGGATATATACATAAAATCTAGAATTCAGTACATTTTCAATTAGTAATCCTCGGTGACTGCATTCAAAATATTTTTTAAATTTTTTTGGTTATTGCTGCCTTTGCTTTTATACTCCACTTATATTCCACAAACGCACCATTATTGTATATGAAAAACGCAAGAACTTTTATGAATTTTTGAAATGTTAATTAAAAAAATTTTAATTTAAATTTTTGCTGATTGAATCATATTTTTAGATCTTATCACCAGTATTGTGATCTCTAACGTTTTATTGCAATTTATATACTTTTAACATTATATTTAGTTGTTATTAACCCCTGAAGATGCAAGCAGGGACTCGCGTAACTTGTTGCGTAGTTCTATTTTAAACTAACTTGTTTAACGTTAACTCTTATTCGTATTAGGCGATTTCTTTTTTTTTTAAACATTAGTGATTTAATATAAAAGCGCAGTTAAAAATATTGCGTAGATTTCATAATTGTAAATCACATCGATAAGTATTGCCGAGTATTTATATTTAATTCAAAAGATTTACAATTCTGAAAGACAGGAACCCTAAAACATATTAGGATAAATATTTCTCAATAATACGAACACAATTTTTAAACACTTTTTTCTTATCAATATCAGTTTATTAGTATCAACTCACCCGTTATCTTTCCACACGACGTGAACTGGAATTTTTTCATTATATAAAAGTTTATTTTCAAAACACTCAAAACGTCTCTAAACTCTATAAACGTCTATAAACTCTAAAATAAATAATAAATAAACGACCACAACGAGCCCCGAAACTTTTTGCGCCGTCGCGATCTTTCAAAGGCCGTCTTCACGTTGACACTCGAAATAAGACGAGATCCTACGCATACTGAAGTATTCCCCGCGTTCTGTGCGGCACGCCGAGCTGCGGATTTGGCGGACTCCGGTGGTATTTGCCAACTCGCGCCACCTGACCTGGCCGGGCGAAACTGTTAACAGTGGACCAATTCTCCGCGCGCGAACACTGCTCAATGGAGGAGGAAAAAACTGTCATTACCAGGGCCGGTTCTGAGTGCCGGAGGAGCGGCGCGGCGGCCTGCCCGGGTCTCTTCGTGGAAGTCTCCAATCTAATACTTTCTATTAGTGTATATTATAGATATCTCACAGAGACGAAACTGTATTAATTATGGGAAAGTAGGTATAGAAGTCATTTGGGTGTACACAGGACTTATGACCTGTCTTTTTATGGTTGGCTTAAGTGATCACTTTACACAATTGTAACATTCACCCATGATAGAATATACCATGCTTATTCATTTTTTGGATGTTGTATATATGTTCAAATTGCGTGGAAAGCTTTCATATATGAGTTGTAAGCGCCTTTTCCATGCGGCCTGTACAAAGCCATTTTCATTCCCCTAAATCCCCACAGATGTCGCTAATGAGAAAATCTACATTGATTTTTTACGGAATTTTGAGAGCAATATACTGTATTGTGTGTAATGAAATTCATCCGAATACTTGCATTACACTGAACAAACTCAAAATATTCTAATACTTTCTTTTTAACACACGGATTATCACAGATCTTTTTTGTTATTTTAAATGAGACACTCATGGAATACTAGGTACAAAATAATAATACGTTAATAAAGAAAATAATCAAAACCAATAACTTTGTATAACGTCCGTAATTTCGTTCGAATTCACGGCTAAAAAACGAAATTAAACGTGGCTTGAACTCCGGGCCAGCAAATCCGTACCGGCCTCTCAACGCGTGTTGCTGCGGCCGCCTCTCCGTGGAGCGCCGAAAGATGCTATAAATATATACTAGTCCTTAGCAAAGACGCGAACCAATGTTTCGTCATTTTTGACGGGTTGCAGCTAGTGCATTATTATTTAAAACTCTTTGGTCTTCTCTAGCAGCATTAATATAATTTATTGTGTATCAATTTAGTGTAATCATGTAACAATATGTAAATAAATAATTGATTTTATGTATTTTACGGGTTATGGCTTTTGCAACGCTGGATCCAAAGTTGCCTGTAGCCAAAAAAAGCCTGCTTTTGCTTATAAAACGGTCCTGGGTAAACATTGGATATGCCCTCGGTGTTTTATGGGTTCAGGTTATTATTAAAGAAAATGGGTGTTGTGTAGGAGTGACTTATAGAATGTTGATAGGGTATCTGCCAGAAAATCAGCAATGTTAGGTCAGCACAGTAGATATTGTATGTGCGACACATTCTTGTGATAGGAGAAAAATAACCAACATTATTAGGATGCTGGCTTATTTTAAAGAACTCCGGGTTTCTTATACAGGGTTCAAAATGCAATTTATGTCAGAAAAAGAAAGAGAATCAACCGCTCAACTGAGCATCTTGTGTAGCGTAACAATTCCGTCGGGTCTCCAGTTTGTGGATTTTGAAAAAGGCAAGACGATATTCGTAATTATGAAGATTTCTGTGTTAACCAACTTTGTAGGATAAAGTAGAAACTTTTTCTGCATTTTTTATGTGTTAAATGAAACGGATATTTTATAGGAACCTATATTTCACTGAGAAGGAAATCTCGACGTTTCGCTGAAGTCTTATCCATCGTAATCAGGAGAGCGTCCTATCACCGAGGGGGCGGAGGCCGAACTGAATGTTTCTTCTTTTCATTTAACACAAATATGTCTAAGGACCGTAAATAAAACTTAATATTTTCTGCACTCTTTCGATTCTAGCAACATGTGTTGTATAATGAGGTCTCCAAAGCAGTACAGTATAGTATTACATATATTTGGACAATTAATATAGCGCTGTTTTCGTGAGAACTCACTATATACATTAAAATTAATTTACAAAACAACTTACTGGCTAAAAAAATATTTATTCGTTACTTATATACTGGATTACATGGAAACATTAGGAACGATTGTAACAGTCTGATTCTATAACTTTTTATATGTCTAAATAAGTGCGTCTCTAATTGTTTTTTGAACTGTGGTAAGCTGTTTGTTTGTCTGTTGTCGTTAAAGGATAATGTAAATCATTTTATCATATTTATGAGGAACAACATGACATGTCTCAGAACACATTTTCGTATATCTGAAAAATTCGAAAAACCGTAGAAAATAATATTGAAGGTTATATTCTTAAAATTAATAAATTATATATACGACATAAAAAAATTACCGCAAAATTCTAGAGCGCGCGGGCTGCAAATCTATCACGTGACGCGTAATATTCCTCGACATAAATAAATAAAAATATTTATTTATTTATTTATTAATGCTCAAATTAGGTTTTATTATGAGTCATCCACATATTAATAATCAAATAAAATTAATAATAAAAAATCAAATGTAGAACGACTTAGATACTATAGCAACCATAGGTACCTACGTAGCAGAGGCGTGTAGTGAGAACAAGAAGTACGACTTTTTCATATATGTATTTTGAAATAAGAGATATCTCTCGTAATATTCCTATCACAATAATTACCATATTATTCTGATTTTAATATTTCATAATATTCTGCCAGAAATATTAAGTTTCAATTTTTTCCAAATATATGTTTAAATAAAAGTCATGCTTCTTGTTCTCACTGCACGCTCCTGCTACGTGATACGTACCATTGTTTAGGAGCGTGCACTCCATACAAAAAGTTGTGCAAATTTTTCGAAATAATTCTAAATCAAATACACTGGACCCTCCATATTCGTCCATGTGATATTTGTCTTCTTTTGTTGTTCGTCCTGTTTTTTGTAGAAATTTTGTTTGATATTCGCCGGAAAAGTCGATATTCTTCCCGCCTGGCACGTGAGTCAGTCCCGGGCACCAGTTCTTGTTTAATATTCGTATCATTTCTTATCAGATTTTACTATTATTTTTTGAAGAAATATGTTACAACGTGGTGGTGTGTTTGTTGTTATTTTTTTAATTATGTTTTGCGTTAAATTTAAAATTGTATCTTTTGCCTAATTTGTGAGTTGAGTCCCTTGTTTATAATAATTGTTTTTCAACTAGAAGGTAATTTTTGGTTAAAATTTTATTAACATTGTCACTAGTTGTATTGTCGCGAGAGTCTAACTGCGCATTATCGTATTTTGAATGGTCCACATGAATATAGAATCAATTAAGCTATTCTCATAATCACTAGATATATGGAGAAACTACTAGACATATGGAGAGGATACTAGAAGTTAGGTATTTTCCGAATTTTTTACACGCCGAGCCCAAAAGTTCCGCCACCATTGGCCTGCAGTCTTATTCGGGTGGTGTTTTTCTACATTTTTTGCACATTTTACACATTTACCTAATATACAGTATCCCATACCTAGTAGCAAAAACATCTGGGGAGTCTACCTTCCTTAAACCGCGTGGTAGCACTCTGAATAATCCCTCCCCCCTTGATAAAGCCACGTGCTTTATGGAGGCTCCCTTACACTTTGGGTGAAATGTCAATGGTTAAGGAGATAAGCGACGTCAAAGTTTGCATTTATTTTGCAATATTTCTGACCTATCTATTGTAAAATGTTGGAGTATCTATTGCGAGTATCAAAATTCATTCATTTTGATACTAGTCAATTAAAATGATTGAAATCGTGCAGAAAAATTGCAAAAAAATTAAATTGCTTATCTCCTTAATTGTTGACATTTCACCCAAAGTGTGAAGGATATTTTCTATTCAAAATTGAATGAGGAAGACTCCTGCGAAGTTTTAGGCCGCTAGCTATGAGGTATGAGACACCTTATACAGGGTTATTTGTAAAACATTAATAACCTCGCAGGGCTATATTCCTGCCTTGATTATGAGTCGAAAATGCTCAAGCTATTATGACCTAATATCAATAGTTACGGAGATATGCGACATCAAAGTTTGCATTTTTTTTGCAATATTTATGACTAATTTTTGTAAAACGTTGGAATATCATTACAGTAACTCATATAGATTACGAAAAATTCATTCGTTTCAATACAAGTTAAATAAAATGATAAAAACCCTGAAAAAATTCTAATTGGAATGTTTTCCAATTGGAATTCGAAGGTTTTTATTTTTTTATTTGACTTGTATTAAAGAGAATGAATTTTTCATATTCGATATCAGTTACTGTAATGATAGTCCAACGTTTACAAAAAATAAGTCAGAAATATTGAAAAAAAATGCATATTTTGATGTCGCATATCTCCTAAACTATTGGGTCATAATAGCTTGAACATTTTCGACTCATAATCAAGGCAGGAATATAGCCCTGCGAGGTTATTAATGTTTTACAAATAACCCTGTATAAGCAAAGGATTCCTCCCTCTTTTTCTTCTGCTCCTTCCAGGACAAGATCTTCTCCATAATCTTTTCCTGTTACTTGCGATGCAAATCAATAGGTTCATCTTCCTGGCCATGTTCACGCACGCACGTGATCAGCTAATGTTGGAGAGCGAGAGAGAACCATCGGCTCAGTGATTTCCATCAGCAACCAGTTGTGGTCACGTGACAAGCGTTTACTCGCAGAGCAAGACCTCGCTCGCTTATCGAGTCAAAATTTATTTGTCTTGCAAAACACTGGCAGACCGAATTTACCGCAATATGAGGTTTCAGCATGTTTGAAACTGACTTGAATATATGCTTTCTCCTGTATTATGTAAATACAGTCGGCCTATTCTGATAATAGAAATATTGCTATTTCGGTATAACATTGTAAAGCCGTCAGATTTACGTTTCAAGTTTGACAATTCAATCTTTCATAAAGTTCTAAAACGCAAACAAACGTTAATTTATTCACAAATTGTGCGTAATTTAAACGAATTTAAGTGTTGATATCGATCTTAAACTTGATTACTTTCGTAGTGTTGTTCTGCTTTAGCGGAATGCTCGCCCTGTTGGTAGGGCCTGTCTACTCATAAAGAGAAAGCGCCAAGCATAATATAGGGAAATTTCACATATTAAAAATACGGATGAATATTATGAAATAGATTTAGAAATATTAATTATATTCTGTAAATCAATATGAATAAAGTGGGGTAATGTTTTCATTCATCATTTTTATTATAAAAATCTTATCTTAAAAAAAAAATACGACTTAATTAAAACGTGATATGATTGGTCGTGATGTATCAATTCGCCAGTGTTTGAAAGAATGCGTTGTTTTTGTTTGGCGTAGTATTTGCACATCTGGCTACCATACAATACTTGTATACCTTTCTCCCAGACATTATGCGCCAATCTATACCTATAAAACTCAATGTCTGTCTGTCTGTTCTCTATACAAATCCACACCGTTTGTCCGATTCGATTCAAATTTTGCATACTTATGCTTTAGGACCCGGCGGGAAACATAGACAACATTTCCTCCCTATTCTCATAGAACTTCCCCTCCCCCTGACATATTTTCGATGCAAATCTGTACCGTTTGACCGATCGGACTCAAAATTTATGAACTTATTCTTAAGGACTCGGCGGGAAATATATGTTACATTTCTGACTATTCTTTTAACCATTCCCTTCCCTGATATATTTTATAGGTAAATCTGTACCTTTCGACCGATCGGACTCAAAATTTGGAAACTTATTCCTTAGGACTCGGCGGGTAACATAGGCAACATTTCCTCCCTATTCTCACACCACTTCCCCTCCCCCTGACATATTTTCGATGCAAATCTGTACCGTTTGACCGATCGGATTCAAAATTTGGAAACTTATTCCTTAAGACTCGGCGGGTAACATAGACAACATTTTCTCCCTATTTTCATACCCCTTCCCCTCCCCCTGACATATTTTCGATGCAAATCTGTACCGTTTGACCGATCGGATTTGGAAACTTATTTTCTAGTACTCGGAGGGTAACATAGGCAACATTTCCTCCCTATTTTCATACCCCTTTCCCTCCCCCTGACATATTTTCGATGCAAATCTATACCATTAGAATCGAACCTTTGTCTACCCTCACAAGTTTATTTTAAACTTAATCTTTAACCCGTGCAACGCCGGGTAAGGACAGTTAGTACACAGCAACACCGATAATGTTTTGTAAAAAAACGAATAAAATAAAATATACGGCAATCTCCTGTACTATCACAAATGTCAAATTAACCACGTGGGATTGTGACGCTGGTGTGACTAGTGAAATGAAGTGCTTTGGCGGTAATTAAAAATATAGAATTTCAAAATTTCAAGGTAAGTTTCATAATGACCTAGTACGTCAAAACAGCTGGCATGTTTAAAGTAACGTTATACGCAAACTCGTAGAACTTAATAATAATATTTATTAAAAATTAATTTATTTTAAATTTCATTAAATATAAACACGGGGATTCTACTAACTAAACTCTTTTATATAAATACTCTTTTATATAATGTAATTGTAAATCATTTACATTCTTTATAATTAAATTAAATACATTAAATTATTCATTTACCGTCATTATTCACGGATTACTTCATTTTTATATATAATATAAAATAAAGGTAGGAAAAAATAATTAAATTCGTGTTCTTATATCCGTTTCCACATTTAACATTGAAATTTGCAGTGTTAATTTTAATTTTAAAGTAATTTTTATTTTACTCCAAAAATATACGGTCTAATGGGAAGAAAATATTTATAGCTACACATAGCTACATCCATACCTACACATTTTTTTCATTTCACATTTTACAAGTGTTTTAAAATTTAATATAACCTGAATTAAGACCGTTTACATATAACTAGCGGTCGTACCCGGCGTTGCCCGGGTAACAGATTTAGTTAAAAAGAAGTTTGTGGAGGAAGGAGGGAAGGAACCTTTTCTTTGCAAAGCTTATAAATAATAACAATATTTCAATTCAATCCAGGTAGGAGCTGGATGGGATGTCCGGGATGTGGGGTTCATTTTACAATTTGGAATCAATAGTATTAAATTTAATTTTGACTGCATTAAATTTATATATGGAGAAGGAGTAGTAGTAGTGTAAAGGGAAAGGGGGAAGATATATTCCGCAAGGTCCTAAATAATGAGCGTGCAACATTTGAGTCCGATTTGTCAAACAGCGTTATAAAAAAATATATCAGAGGGTTAAGGGGGAGGGGGGGTAAAGGAAACGACGATTTTATTTTCCGCAGGGTCCTAAAGAATAAGTATGCTAAATTTGGATCAGATGTTGTCAATCGTTGTAGATTTGTGTAGAGAATATATCGTGGGGAATGGGAATTACGGTCTATATTTTCCGATATGTTCTATAAATCAAGTACCTATGGAATATTTGGGTCAGATCTGTCAAACGGTAGGTATAGATTTGTGTAGAGAACAGGCAGACGGACAGACATTGAATTTTATATGTATAAAAGATTATCAGTACAGCCCCGAAAGTAAGTTAAATAGATTTTCGCTCTCTGGATCTTCAAATAGTTTTCTAATTTGTCTCTTCTCAATAACTTCATTTATTCATTTAGTCTATTCCCCTGTTCTTGAGATTTTTTGGTCGTTTTCAGTCCATGTAATTTGGCATGCCTAACTGCAGTTGTGTGAACCTTGCCTTTGGTGATAAGCATTAATCGTATAAAAAAATCTGAAAACAATTGGCTCGTGAGCCATGCCATGGTTAATCTGTATTAATAGGTGTAATTTTAATTTGTATTAGAAGTGAATATGGATTGAAGGGCTGACACGATCTTGACATTTTCAAATTTTAATTTTTTACTTTGTATTATAGCTTGAAGTTCTAAGAATAATTTGAGTGGTCACTTATTTAAAAATTCTGAAAATTGACTGAGTTATAGCAATTTGAAGCGAGCATCGTAGGTGAAATTATAAACGAATTTCCTTTTGCGTTTTTCTCGAATCTCCCTTTTTCAGGCTGGCGGAGAAAATATCTCAAAACGATTTTGTTCAAATTTTGCATACATTTTACTAATATAATTGTCCACGAAGTTGTAGACTAATCATTAATTTATGGCAAAATTTTAAATTTTCATTATACCTATAACCGACATCCTGTCTTGTCTTGGCAGAGAACACTGAAGACCATTTAACGAGAAAATAATAAACTTTTTGATTTTACTCGAACCCCGGCGACATGATTAGCTTTGAAGGCTTTTAAAAAATTAAAAAGACAAATTTTGAATTGTGAATTGAATGACGAAAAATCGAATTTAAATGTATTTTTACTTCCTTTCTTTTAACACGTGGCGTCTGCTTGCTTGCCGGCTTGCCGGGTGAAAAAACTTTGGATCAATTTTTAACCCTTTTCCCGTGATCCAATCGAGTTGAAACTTGGTAAGTAGACTCGTGGCGACGATCAAGAAGATGTATCAAATTTTCGTTAGAAAAATTAATAATTATAGTATAATTTCGGATTTTTAGAAATTTTATTGTTTTTTTTCAAATTGGAATCATTAGAAAAGATTGATTACTAGCATAGCGGCCTGATAACGTCGCGGAATATTTTATAAATTTGAATTACTCCGTCGGTATTCATAATAGGCACTTCACTACGAATGTCGAAAATCTAAATTGACTGACAATTGTTTTTAGAATTTAATCTTCAAAGCATGAAGTGTCTTATCAAAGCACAAAACATCTGACATTTTAGAAATATTACTATAAGTTTAGTGTTATATGTTTTAATTCGTCTTTAATTGTTGTTATATTTTACAAAGAAAGGGAGTATAATAAAAACTTAGTTTTTATGGGTTACAGTTTTACTCCCTTTATATTAACTCGTGGCATCTGCTTTTAACCCTTTTCCCGTGATCCAATCGAGCTGAAACTTTGCAAGCAGACTCGTGGCGACGATCAAGAAGATCTGTCAAATTTTCGTTAAAAAAAATTAATAATTATATTATAATTTTGGATTTTTCAAATGTTTAATGTTTTTTTCATACAAGTTGTACGGATATTTCAACGCATATGGTAGACGAGAAACCCGAAAATGAGAAAGGGAGTATTGTAAAAACTTGGTTTTCATGGGTTACTTTTTTTCTTTAGAACTAACGTGCTTCTCTAAAACAGCCTTGAGTTGAAAAACCAAATTTTTTGTCTCGTAATTTTAAAAAATCATGTAAAAAAAGGACCGTGCATAAACAGAATCCGGTGCACTTTCATTATGGGCATCTGAAAGCTGTAATGGAAAACTTTAATAAAAACTCAAAAATAATATTTTTATTTCCCTGAAGAGGATTCATTCAGATAAATAACTTTGCTTAAATTGCTTTTATTTATTTCCATAAATATAATTAAAATCTACAATTAATTACAATGTCAATTAATTAAAAATACAAATATATTTCTTTTATATTTCATGTCCGACCTAACAGATGAACCCCATGCACGAGGATTTAATTAAATTATATTAAATTCATGTAAAGAATAAGAATTGTTTTTCATTTTTAAAGTTGGGTACCATACCAATCCGATTGTTTTGGGGTATTTTAAGTGCTTGCTTTGAGTACCTACTATTTAATTTTACGACTAAAAAAATACATCTATCGCTCGTTTAGGTTTTTAAACCAAACTTAAGGGGTTACGTGTAGTCAGAGGCGCAAAAAAATAGACATTTTCAAAAAATTTTTTTGAACGGTTGTTTAATGTTTTGATTCAATACATAATACCAACGTTTTACAATATATTTTATATACCGAAAATTTCAAATAAAATTATTAATACTGGACCACGATAGAATCAAGGGCGGATCCATCTTTGGCGCTAGGGGGGGGTCACATAGTCGTGGTCAAGTCACAAGAAGTTATAATTTAATTTTGATAATAATAGATACTTACAAGTAAAACGAAGGTATTTTATTAATAAATGTAAGTACCTACTGTACTTAAAAATACCTACCTATATTTAAATAACAAAATCAATTTTTCTTTTACGTCTTCTCCCGAAACGCGCTATCACTTCATCTACTCCAACGGGTACGATTTTATGGACGATTTTATTCTTCAACCATTGAAGCTATTAGCCACGATTTGATTCTTCGCAACGTAGAGAAAGACCTTTCCGCTGGCGCTACACTAACAGGTAGTGCAGCCATAATACATAAAAATTTTCTTATATTAGGATACATCTCTATATCGCAATTTAAAATAAGGTCGGAAATCGACTACGATATGTCCTGACTCCGCTGCCACTTCACCATCCACAGCTGATATTCGTTTACAACGACAGAAACTGGAGCTAGTTGTTTCACAGTTTCAATATCTTGATTACTGTATTCGCTTTTTGGCATAAAAACACTTAGTTGAAACAAATTAAGTATTTCAAGAGACAGACGGTCCTGTAGCTCACTTATTATTGAATCCAGAAGAGGGATGTATATTAGGGTGTCCCGTCCATGTATGAGAAAAAAAAATTTTGAGCTACACAATCACAAGAGGTATCAAAATTTGCCTAATTTTACACAAATCGCGAAAAAGGTAACAAAAAATAGAATTGTTTGTCTTGAAGGCTCTACCGAGCTTTGAAGTTTTGTAAATTTTATGTTTTTATAGAGTTAAACCGTTTGCCTAAAATAATAAAAAAATCATGTTTATAAGGTATTTTAGTATTGAAATTAATGAAACAAATCACGAGAAAATAAAATAAACAAAATATAGATTATAATCAATGACAAAAACTAAAAATTTAAACTTATTTTTGTGTCCAAAATCTGGCATTTCTGCTCGAGATTGCATCCTAGTTCTAATAAAGCCATCTCTAGAAGTAACATCAGTTACACTTTGTGAGGCGTCTGTTATATTCTCTAGGACCCGAAGTGCAACCATCTAAGGTCAAGAATAAATGACGAAGGGGTAACTCATTGACATGAAGCATACAAACACACCATTGTAACGGTCTCTGCAAATACTCTAAATATTGAATCACGCCACCCTTCCAATCGGTGTTAGTTGCAGTTCCGTCACATTCAACGAAAATCACGTCATCTTAATTCCAACCTCGACCCTCTACTAAAGTTGTGATCGAAGTAAGAATTCCCTTTGCAGTGCCACGTCTTTCGGTATTGTGTGTCCCAAATAAATTTATCCAGGCTGTGCTAAAATTGAGATGTGGTCTTCTAAAACTTCTTTGCAAGGGTCTTTTCGTCCATCAAAGTAAATGCTTTTTATAACAATACCTCTAATATCTTTTGTAGCTTCCGGGCTTTAGATACAATAACCAGAGTTAAATCTTCGGTAGAAACCAAGCCGACGTCAGTCAAAACCGTAGAAGCAACAGCAGCAGTAGATTGCGTAGATAAACCGTATCTATCACAGATTTTAGCAACTGTCGGCAAAGGCAATGGTGTCTCTGTCGAGGGCGAGTTTGTTGGGGATGCCTCTGTTATCGGATACGTTTCTGGGGAAGATTCACGCACTGAATCTTCATCACAATTTGCTGAGACAGAATCGGTTTCTTGAGTAAAACACGACTTTTTTGTTACTTGATTATTTGTTATGTTATTGACTAAAATTTATTGATGAAAACTTTCTTAGGTTTTAGACACGCACAAGATTCAAATGAAGTGCATTTACAAGTGGAAACGTCAAAAAGTTACTCAGATGACTAAAAAACATTTCAGTTTATTTTCAAAACTATCATTTCGTTTGTTTTTGGGGTATCTTTTCAAATTGAGATACTTTTCGAAATACGATTTCACCAATTAAATAACTCTTAGTTGCAACTGGAATCGAAGTTTTGGTCCAAATATTGTTGATCTCTTCGGAAACAATCACACATATATCTGATTTGGATGGATCTTTTCTATTATACGTGAATTTCAGGTCGGTCTTGACAAATAAAATAAATTAAATGACGTCCCTTATAGTTGGTAGCTGCTGATTGTCAAGTTCTTTGTATGGTCCGAACATAGCATAAGTAGTCTGACTACCCCTCGAACTTCTTATTTAAAAATCACAAAATCCGCTTTTACTACTGTAACAATCGCCACGGTACTTTTATGGCATAAAAATTATTTTATCTACGAAGAAAACACTCGCGAGTCAAGTCAAGAAAGTCCTCAAAACAAGTTCAAACTTGAGGGTATTTGCAGGTTGAAACCTAACAAATTCTATGTTGCTGGTAACGTGTTGTTGCATGCAAATCGAAACGTCATGTATGATTTACACCTAAATAGAATAAAAAGTAAATACTTTTTTGTTCAGGAGCCAAAATTGAGGATAGCGAAATATCACCATAAAAATGACAATTTTTAGAATCCTAAGATACAGTTTTATTTTATTTTTAAAATTATTTTGGTAATCTTCGCTCAATTATGCAAGTTTTGAGAGGTCTTGTGTTAAGATAAGCCAAAATAAAATTTATCGGGACAGCCTAATGTATATGGCTCTGCGGAAATACTCTTGAGCAGATTGAGCAGGTTAGTTATTGGCCCTATGAATTTGTCTTGACACTATTCTGGGACATTTAATTTCTACATCTAGCTGCTCAGCTACTTCTTTAGCTTCTTCAAAAAGCTGTCGGTAAATTACGTCCGCATTTTATCTTTTATTTTGTAGAACACTTATAGTATCATTAATAACGTCCGCAGCTTTTTTAAAATCAATCGAGTTCGATTGCAGTATTCTGCTTAAATATACAGTAGTAACTGAAAAATAAAAAAGTTAGTAAGCGA